>UCOM01002009.1:0-32110 GCA_900474385.1 Ormyrus pomaceus | reverse complement strand
TAGAGTAAATATTATTCTAAAAGGGGCTAAATATTATCCAGAAAATCGCATTGTCCTGCGATTAGCCCATTTTACTGGGTAATTTTCAAGCGAAAATTCTCTCCGCGTACAAAAAATATTGAAACAAGTTCCTGTTCAAACAAAGGAATAATTTATTCGTGTCGGTGTTTTGTTAAACATCAGTCGAGCTAAAATATTATTCTAAATCTTCTTATACTTTACGTTCGCTAGTAATAGAGTGAAATTGCAAAAATGCCCGAATTCCCGTGCAATATCCGAGCTTGCGGACGACTTCAGCGAAGAAGTTGCTCTCTGGAATTCCGAAACATCGCGTATATATAAGCGAAATTCTCGCTCAAAGAATTCTGCAGCAGCGAAACGTAAAGTTTTTTTTGGCCCCTCCGTTGCCTTTGCATTCAAATCATCCTTTGAGTGCCGACTTGCATGCGCACGAGTCAAGAGCCGGAGTACGTGTCCAGCGAGTTTTCGACTTTGTGATGTACCGCTGTTTTCAAAGATTTGGAAACGCGAAACCGACGTGTCTGCGTTTGCGATTCGGATCTATATCCTTTTTATTCGAATGACTGTATTATCAAGGGTTTTGTATTTTGTAAATATTTTTAACTAAAAGAAGCTTAAAAAATTTAAGTGCGTTTTAATATTCTTTTAGTCTCTAAAATATCGCACTGTTGCGGTATTAATTTTTAAAGCCGAAAAAAAATTTGAATGCCCTTTCATATTTTTTAATTCTCAAAAACGCTCTATTGCATCATTCCTTTTTAAAACCGGAAAAAGGTCCCACTCAAAAGTCGCGCAATTAGCAGTTTTCCCCCATTTCGCAAAGTCGCGTAGCAGCGTTGCTCTAAAATGCTCGAGCTTTTTCGCGACTTTCGATTCGAAACTTTGTAAAACCGCCAACTCCCTCGTCCCCCCGAACCTCCGCTCGCAGCCGATTAGCGCATTCACTCGGGCGGCTTGAAAAAATAAAAAAAATAAAAAGAGAAAAATTTGAGAACGTTATCGTCTACTTTTCATCGAATTCGGGGTAAGAGCCGCGAAGAGAGAATCCGGGATTAGCTCCGGCGGGTAACTTTCGCACAAAACGTGACGTCAGGCAACCCTGAAGCTCACCTAATGAACAACGGCGCGCGCTCGGCGTAGGCTTCAAGTTTAGCGGACGAGCGGGGAAACTTCATACGTACGCGGCTCGTATATAAGTCAGCGGGGGGAGGGGGGAAGGGGGTCGGGCAACCGCCGCGCTCACGGAACGAACAACGACAACGTGCCGGGGCGAACTCGCGCCGAGAAGCAAATCCGGGCACGCGAATTAAGCGAGTTAATGAGAGCTTTTGGAGACTTTTTTTTTTTTTCAGGATCCGCTTCTTTTCCTTTTTTTTCTTGGTTCAGCGGTTAATGAGATTCGCGCAGCGATTTTTCTCGGTTCTTTTGCGCGAGAGAGAAATGTTCGGGTGTAACGCGGTGATACGATAATTTTATAATGAAGGATTTGTTTTTAATTAAAATTTTTTCATACCAAGTTCGCGCGTAACCAGGAAACCGAGTAAATACTTAAGCGAGCAATTAATTTAATCATTTTTCAGCGCGACTATTCCAAGGAAAGAAATCAAGTTCGCGGGATATAAATGACAGAGCCGACCGACGAAGCAATATCAAAGAGGCTCACGGAGCATAGTACGATTGTTTTCCCACCGTAAAAAATTAGACCGCTAACACAGTGTACTCAAACAAAGACCCCGTCGAGGGATCAAAGTTCAACGACTTCATTGCGGGGAGAAAAGACAACAGCGGAAGGAAAATAAATCGGGAGAAGCCGGGAGAGCCTCGCCAAGGATAAGCCGTCGCAAGACGTCGCGATGTATCAAAAGCAGCCGGTTAGGGCCCAAGTGAAATACCCCTCCTCTTCCTCCCCCCCCGAGTAATCCCGTAACGCGCTTTGTACGACTGGCGTCGCAGTTGGATCAACTCCTGGGCGCGCTGCGTACACACACTCGCGTTCAGGAGCGACAAAGCGACTCTCGGCTCTCGCCGCCGCCAGAACAAAGTCTCCTCCTCTGGCTTTCCCGCTTGTCTCTCCGGGCTGCGTCTGACCCGCGCGCGCGCCCCGAGTTTATTGTTATTTCGCCGCGCGGCTGGTATAAATTATATTCTTGCATTGTAATTCCGTCGGGATATACGACGGCGGCGGCGGCGCGCAGTCGGTTTATGATTAATAATTGCCTTTACCGGGCCGGTATATTATACCTCGTTATGCTCGTCCGGCTCGCGGAACGAGCTTGGAAATATGCGCGATTGTTTGAATTACCCGCGCTCGGGACGCTGCCCCTCCCCCCACCCCTCCCCGCCGGGCAGCAGCGACGTGCATCGGTGATTAAGGATTTTAAAGCCGAGCTAATGATTGGCGCGCGCGTGCGTTTCGGGTTTGGTTTATTGGATATATGGATGAGGGGACTCTGTCGTTATCTCGGGAGCGGTTATAGGCGAGGTTTACGTGTTTTATTCTAATTTTCGGATTAATGCCGATATTACCGCTCGGTCGACGAGCGCGCGTCCCGTTGAAAGGAGGAAGTCGCACGCGCCATTGTGCGGGATAGAAGTATAAAAACGGGATTCGTAGTTTCTATTTGCGCGGAATTTATGTGGGACTCGGAGATTCAAAGTTTATGATTAATGTTATCATTCTCGTTAGATACTTGAAGCAGATTAGCGGGGCCCCGGCAGGGGCTTATTTCACTTCAGCCAACTCTTGGTAACTCTCGTTTACCTGCTGTTAAAGTAATGTACCAATGTTTAATCTACTATCTCATCACTCTTGAAAATGCAACCCTTCTCGCGTGTTTGGATAATATAATTGCCTTAAGTTACTTGGAGAATTGAATACAATGGGGCATTCTTGTTAATCAAACAATACATTCTCTTCCGACTAACTAAATTAATACACTGTAAATATTTTATTTTCACTTTTCAACTTTATTCCCGAGGATACGAAAGAATGTACGAAAAATTATTTGCTCCAGTCGTTTTACCGACAACTTTATTTACATTTAAAATAACAAGTACTACTCATAATTAAGCATTCACAAATATGTTATTCATTTGTTCGTCGCATTGCCAGCGAAGATGTACCGCCCCCCCAAAAGCCGAGCCCTTACCCAATACCCCCAGTCTTTCATTCCAAATCGCAGCGGTCGGCGCGCTTAGCCAAGGAATTTCGAGCTTAAAGCGCCACGAAAGAGCCGGGCCGCGGACTTCCCGGGGCACATAGTTGGCTTATTTACTCTTCGGGTCTCTCTCTCTCTCTCTCGCGAAATAAAGCATTCGGCGGAGGCATTCGGTATTAACCTGTCAGGCAGCTGATTCTCCCAGATTCCGAGCGTGTACCCGATTGTTTCGAGTTTCTAGCTCTCTCTCTCTCTCTCTCTCGGTTTTGCTTCGTCTTTTTTGGCCGCGGCTTCGCGTGCACAATGAACGCCCCCCATCGACGGCTCTTTGTGCGCTGCCTCTCGGCTTTATATCGCTCGCGAAATTTCGTTTTCCCGAGGAAGCGAGATCCCGCGGCTTTCGCGCGCGCGTACGCGCCGCCGCCGAGTTGCGCGCGGGAAGATACTTTGGCCGCGAGCAGCAGTTGCGCCTTTGTGCGGCGTGAAAACATTCCGAATTGCGGCTTTTTGTGTGTGTCGCGGCGGAGCGCCGACTGCGACGAGCTGGTTTCGTCCCGTTGTTGTTTTTTTTTTTTTTTTTTTTTTTAATCCGAGAGCAACCTCGAGATGTGTGTGCGTTTTTTTTGTTTTTTTGAGGGGGACGTTGGTTTGTTTTAAAGTGCACAATGCTTCGGCGCGATGTCGTTTACTGATATGAATGTGTCGAGCTGGCTTTTTCATTTGAAAACCCTTATTTCGCTTTTGCCTTTCGGATCTCTGAACTACCTGGTTTAATTTGAAAAAAGTATTATAGAAAATAGAAAAGATTTAAAAAAATTGTAAAATAAACTTTTAATTAATTTACGCCTCTCTCGCACTTTTGTAAATGAGACTTTTGTCGCAAAAGCTCGCAACAGCAGTACGGATATTTATGATGCGCGGCGTTTCTATGCCGATGTACCCTTTGATTGCAGTCCGAGCGTGTTTCAGCGAATCTACGTGCATGCGTATAAATTGATCCGTATAAAATGATACGATCATTTTGGTTACTCATCCATTTTTACTTTAATTACTTAGTCCATTTGAATGGATTGAGTAATTAAAATGAGCAATTTATACGCGTTTCTATTGTATTCAGATTTTACAATCGATTTGCCAGGGAATCTTAAAGCGCTTGCTCAAGTTAAAATTGAAGCTTTACGTGGTAAATAATTCTTGGGATCGTCGTATTCAGTGGGTGGATTCATTGTTTTCACAAGTATCGAGTTTGAATGAGCGAACTATAATAGTCTCAATTATTCAAGCCAACTCTGCTTAATTATGTGAACTCTTAACATCTTACCCATATTTAATCCAGATTTAAAATAAACTAAAGCTTTCTAACTCAAAACCTTACTGTGCAAAGCGGTGAATGATGCAATTCGCGGGCAGACGACTGTACTCAGACGTCGCATTACTCCCCGCTTTTCAGCTAAAAGGCAAACCTCCGCAGCGGTGTATAATATCAGGAGAAGGTGCGAAAATACTCGACAGTTATGTCAGCGGACACTTTGAAGTGCTCCTCTCCTCTTCTTCGCAGCCATTAATTTATCGAACGTAGGGATCGATCGGTTTCACGCTAGAGCGCGCTTAATGGCTGAGTGAGCCCTCTTTCTCTCTCACTTGTGCGTGTGTGTGTGTGTGTGTGTGTATGTGTACGTGTGCGTGTGCCTGTGTCCACACGTCGCTGTCGCCATACGCGGCTTTGACCGCTTCGCTGAGTTCGCCTTCTTTTCCGTCGTGGACCGGCGGGCAAAGTCCGAGCTAACCTTCGCTCGTTTTCTAGCTGTGTGAACGCAACGGAAGGGTGTGTGTGTGTGTCTGTGTCTGTGCCTTTATGGTGGAAGATATCCTTGCGGAAGTAAAGGAATTGCGTGGGAAAGGCTGATGTGAATCTTCGAAGGATTAACTGATAAGCCAATTTATTTAGGAATGGGAATGGCGGAATGGTTTATTCCTTAAGCCTCCGCCGAATACCGCCGAAAATGTACATCCGTTTCGAGATATGTAAACGGATTTTTAATTCTACAAAACTTCTGTTTTATCCTTATGCATTCATTTTTAATAAAACGAATACGCAAGCTTATGAACAAATGCCTGCTCGGCGGAAAAAGTAAAAGCTATTTATTACAAGATTTGTTATTCACGCTAAACTAAACTTTTAAAGGCGCTAATCAATTCAGTAAGTAGAGCATATATTTTAGATCAATGTTCTTAATTACAAATAGACGCATTGCTCATTAACCCGCGTTTTCCCGAATACGTTGCTAATTAAACTTAAACCGAATCCCTAATTGTTTTCGAAAGTGATTCGAATCTATTTGCTCCAATTGCAGCGAAAAAGAGAAAACAAATTTGCAGTAGTAAAAAGAGAAGCAAATAGGGACGGAGAAGTGCAGTGAAAATTCATTAGCAAACTTGCAACTGACCGAGATCGGGTGATGTTGCAGACGACGCGGGTCAATATACATATACGTACACATCGGAAACATTGATTTTACCCTGTGGTTTTTCTATTCTGCACTGTGCGTAAATGCGTTCCTTTGATTGCTTTGCATTTTATAATCAATCCGCGCCGCTTAACGGTAACATTTTTACTTTTTCATTCGATAATTCGGAAATAAACGCCAATGCAAGCTCAGCAGTAAATTAAATTTACTGTTTAAATACTAGTTTAATTAGAAACAAGCGAACAAATATTTTGGTGTTAATTTGCATAAAGAAACTTTAATTACAAAGAATTATAAGTTATAGTTTATTGCATTTGTAAACCTGAATTTTTGTTACTGATTTTTCTTTATTTTCTGGATAAATTAAAAGGATTCACGTTGAATAAGTAAATAAAACAGTTTACATATCAACAATATTTGTTAGAATTCAGATCACGTAAAAAGGAGATTGTAAAAAATTGAAGCGAATCCCGGAATATATTAAATTTAAATAAATCATAAAATAAATATTGCAAAATCAATTACTTGATGGACAGTCAAAACTTTTTTTATAAAAATAATCAAGAACAAAATTTTCCTTCGAATGAAATGCAGACGTGTTTCGTTTAGCTTATTTTATACAAAACATTCTGTTGAAACGAAATTATGGCAAACGTTAAAAATTTTTGAAAATATTTAAATGTAGGAAAAACAATGGAGATAATAGAGATGCAGAGGCTGATCTTTGTAATTTATTCGCTAAATGCTTTTCAACACTTTTTAATAAAAGTAATAAAGATCTGTATTCAAATAACAAAACATTCAATACTCTAGATAACAAACCATTTGAAAGCTTTTCCATCATGTATATAAATCATGTCGAAATTACTGCAACCGAAAGTATAGAGATAAAATTATATTGAACATGGTACTGATAATATACCACTTTAATTTATTAAAAGTTGGATTCAAAATCTTGTTTATCCACTGGAAATACTCTATAATGATTTATTTGAAATTTTATCTTTACTAATATCTTTAAATATTGTATTTTTGCGAAGAACTTTGATTTTATTGTTTATGACAAACTGTATACATTTTTAAGTAGGATTACGTGGAAAAACATGGCTTTGGGTTATGCAGATCTGTTGTTACTAATTTTGGTCGAATTCACAGAATATGAATCTGAATCATTGCAATGTAAAATCGACATATACGCAGATTTCAATAAAGCATTCGATACGATTCACTACTCAAAACATTGTTGTATTATGGACTAAGTAGAATATTATTTAAATTGATAGAATTATATCTTCTCGTAGAAAATCATTTGTAAAAATTCACGATGTATTATTGAACTTTATAGACGTAACATCTGGTGTCCTTTAAGGATCCCGTTGCGGGCCATTATTTTTTATCATCTTCACAAACGATATAATCAATACTCTCAGACTAGTAAAATTTTTACTCTTTGCAGATGATTTAAAGGTTTTTCATAGAATCTCAACTGTCCAAGATTGTTACAAGACAGCATAAATAAATTACTTCTTTGGTGTAATAAAAATAAATTCTTTTTAAACATCTCAAAATGTAAAATACCCTTTTTATCTTCATTCAGTGGCATTAATAACATTAACAACGTTATTAACATTAAATAAATAAAACAACCCAAAAGCTGACATTCAATCCCTCGCAAACAAACCTCGAAAAGAACTGACAGCCTCCCTTATCTGCAAAAGCGTGTTCAAAGTGTTTTTACTGCGTTGACCCTTCGGGCTTGTAAAGCAACAAATCTGCTCTTTCCGACGGGCCAGAACCCGGGCAAAGTTTCCGTACGCGCTTAGCCTTTGCGCGCGGAGCAAGTTCGTATCTTGCTATATTATCGAAAGCTCGTGTTGCAGCCGCCCGAAGCGATATAGAGCACAATATGCCCGCGCCCGTTAACAAGCCCCAAAACTCGACGTGCGCATTAAATTCATAAAGAGTTAATCCTCTCACGGTTCAGCGGGGGGGCGCTTTTTTCTCCTTCCACCTCGGCGATTCTCCTTTCCGACGTAGACACACGCCATCGGAAATCGGAGCCGAACGACACGGTTCGCCGCGCTTTTCCGCGGTGAAAATTCGATTGTGACTCGTTTACCGAGCTCCGACGGAGCTAAGTGGGTTTATTGTCGGCGTAAAATTACAACGGTGAAAGAAATCGGCTTTACCCCCGGATTACTCGTGGAATGTAGTCGGTTAGTGAGCAGTTTGCGAGGCGTTTGTTGTTAATAATAGAATTTTCTTCACTCCCGCAGTCTTGATTATTTGCGAGAATTAACTAAGTCGCAGTAAAGTGCGTGCTTAATTAGCACCGACCTGTTCTGTAGGCGACGATAATAATCACATTTTCCGTCTGAAATATTAAACGTTTAAAATTAAAATTAATTTTAACCTATTGTCAGAATAGCTGCCACGTACAATTATTAATTCTCTATCAATTAAATTAGTTTTTCATTGAGTGAAGCGTTATGGCGCAGTTCACGGTCTACTGCATTTGCACATCTGTGAATCCGTTCAATAATTACTGTATTATATCATAACATACCAGCACCTGAACGTGCATATTTAGAATTAGATTTTGCTGTACTCGATTTAGATGTCTGAAAACTAAACAGACGAGCTGCCAGCAGAATTCGAAAGTTTTCAAATTGGATTGATCTCGTAATTCGTAAAATCCATCCGCCGCGCTAGAAATAACGTACAGCAATCCACGAAATCCACATCTGAATAATTGAAACGGTAATCCGTTCAGACACTTTTGCAAAGAATATTGCACTATGCTGCACGAAACGAAGCCGTTGAAAAAAATGCCTATATATATACAGCCGCTATCTTAATCCAAACGGCGCAAGATCGATAGACAAATTACGAGATAACCGCGCTTACCCCGGCGTAATCTCTTTTTCGGCTGAGCTGCGCGGCGCCGCGAACATCGGCAAAGTGCTTCCATTTATTCGCATCGGGGCGCCTCTGGGACAAAGTGCGCAGAGTGCCGCCCGCGCCTCAAAAGTGCGGTGCGAGAGAGCGCGCCCGGGAGGTAAGCACCGCCTCGCGCCTCGAATAATAAGCTCGGTTCGTTCTCCCCCCCCCCCCCCCCCCCCCCCCCCCCTCCTCGCGAGAAATTACGAGTAATTTGTCGACTTCTGCGATGCGCGCGCCGGGATCGCGCGTAAAGCCGAAGGGCCCCGGCGCGAATCTGTAATCCATCTCATGCATAGTTTAGCGGACGGAAGCTACTCCCGGAGCAGCGCGGGAATTAACTCGGCCGTTAAACGGCCTGATGAACACTGCCTTGATTTCGCTCCGAATCGAAAATGTTTGCCGGAACCGCCCGACTTTACTGCGGGAAAGCCTTGCGAAGGAGCTTCCGCTCCGGGCTAAAGTATATCGACCGATTTCGTTCGTGGGAAGGTGCGAGTTTTCGGAATAGAGTTATTAAACTTTTATTTCTGATGCTTTATTGCAGCTCTCGGGGTTTTTCTGGGAGAGCGAATTGAATAACGGCCGGCTGCCTTTTACAATTGCATTTATTGCAAAGGGGAGTAAGGAAATTGTTTTTGTGGTTATAAAGGACTTTTTATAAATCTAACAGTTTCAAAATTTAAAATGGTACATTATTAATGTTGCTATAGTCAACGCGAATTATATTTTCAAGACAAGAAATAAATAGTGGAAACAAAGGCTTTCGCTGCAAAATAGCACGGAATTCAAAAATTCGTTCGGCTCGCGAGGAAAATATCCGTACAGACGAAAATATTTATAATGTCGGCTATGTTTTGGAAAGAACAATGTCAAATTTTACATGAGACTTGCATTTACTTTAAAGATAAATACGAAGTAAAATGCCGAGAGTAGAATACAGCGAGTTGCAAAATTTAATATCGCAATCTGAATAACGAATGTAAAGGTATAGCCGAACGGAAATATAAGCAAAGAAGTAAAGAACCCAAAACTTAAACAACAAAGCAAAGAAGAAAATTGGTGGAAAAATGAGAAGCGTCAGACGGGAAAAACGCCAAAGTGCCAGAGGCCAAAAACGAAAAAGGAAAACCCGACGGACGAAGAAAATGTTTATATATCAGTAGGACAAGAGGGGAAAAGCGACATAAGAAAAGGGTCAAAGCATGGAATGAATATTATACAGCATTTCTCAGCGAAGAGATGCATATACGAGAAAGAGAGAGCGAGAAAAATATACTTTGTCCGGAATTCGAGAGGCTTTTTACGCGGTGTTTTATACGAGCTACTTAAAAGAGAGCGCTGAGCGCGCAGTTCTTAAAACTCGGGAGCCTTTGAAAACGTAATTCCGCCGAGTCGAGGACTCGGCTCGAATATTTCGCTAAATTTTCATACTCCAGCCGTTGTTCTCGGGCGCTCGGAATCCCTTCGGAGTTTCCTTCCTCCCGAGGCACTTAATTTTTCAGCAGTTCATAGGTCAGCGTTGATTTGCCCTCGAATAGAAATGGAAACCCGATTCGACGAATAAACACCGGTTTATTGGCAGTGCCGTGCTCGCTTTCCTCCTGTACGTGCATTCCTTGCCGAAGCGGGTATATATAAATTCTCGCACGAATGCCTCGCTTTTTGCTCGAGCGACGTGCAGCTTTTAATCAGTTTTTCTCGCGTCGAAGAAAGCGCTTAAATGAGCTTCAATGTTTATTTCATTTCATTCGTTCGGTTACGTTGTTTTATCGGGTTCGCTGTGTTTAGCGATGTGCAATTTGAATGCTTAATTGCACGGAACTTTGTTGATGGAAAACTTTACTCTACTGTAATTTTTACTTGTGAACGAGCAATCGACCGAATGAATAATGTTGATTGTTTGTATTACGTGCATTGAATGTAGTGCGAACAATTTTGAACAATTTCAAAATTGTTATCGAAATTGTGCAAACATCAAGAAATTAATAAAATTTGCTTTTTTGTTTTTTACAAACTGTATGATTTACTTCAATAATTAAATTCTACTGAAAATATTCGTTTCAAAATAAAATAACAATTTCATTTTTAAGTATACAGTTGAACAAAACAAATATTATGTAAAAAAGTATACGTGACCGTATACAATTTCATTGGATTATAGAAAGTTAAAAATAATCAAAAAAATTAATGCATAATGCCATTATGTAAAATATATGGCAGAAACAGAATTTATTGATTTATTGATTAAGAACTATTTATGTGATTTTTACGAATTAAATTGATTTTTTAAATGTGCATATTTTCGATAAATCATCGCATTACTACACGACAAATGCGCAATTAAATGACAGGGAGGGAACTAAGGCATGTACAATCTAATATACATATTCAACGGTAAACCCTTTTGAATATTGAGAATATATTATATAGAATATATTTGCTTTTATTAACTTGTTCTTGCATTTAATATATATATATATGCGCTTCGTTTTGTACATAATGGCAGTGACTAAAATTCTCAAAAATTAAAATCTATTCTTAAATCTCTAGTGAATATCTCCTCAGAATGTAGTATTTGCATATTTTAATTAGCTAAGTATCAAATCTTTAATGTAAATAAAATTTTGAAATTACTATTTTGAATTTTCATTTAGAACCCATGATACAATAATTAACTATTATTCAATTTCTGTTAAAATAATTTGTTTCCTCGTAATTTTTAAAAAATATTTCAATTTTTATACATGTTATACAAACGTCATGTCGCAAGTACGTAGTCTGACAACATTCAGATTTTTCTACTTAAATTGAGCAAATTCGAAGCGTGAAAGATTCAAAAACGTTTTCGCCAACGTAAAAATAAGAAAATTTGGAAATATAGTCGAGAATAAGCAGTGTACAGTAATACACAGTGCATAAAAATATTTGACATTGACATTTTCGTTTTTGAGTTGACATTTTTGAGATGATATTTCGAAATTTCCAATTGCTTACTACATCTGCAATCAATTTTCGTACTGAAATATTAAAAATTTTTCTAACTGGTTCTACCTCTCCTAAGACTAAAATTCGGGACAGAAATGAAAGACACGACATTAAAATGCTGATTTCCGCAGCAAGTAAAGAAAAAAAAAGAAACTTTGCACGCCACACGTAGCTTTATAAAAGTAAAGAAAAGGAATAAGATTGAAATAAGTCTCCTCTTTTGGAGCAGAGGTTAAACCGAGAAAATCTGACTCTGCGTACCCCGACGAAAGTCAAGCCAGCGTTGGTGCCAAGAAAGTTTCGCCTCTCTCTCTTTCTTTTTGGCGCAACTCTTCCAATTTCCTTCATGCGCTTCTGCGTTCACGAAATCTCTTCCTCTCTCTCTGCGTTCAATACGAGAACGATGGAGAGGCGAGAAATAAGGGAGAATACGATATAAAGTCGTGGACGCGTGTAAGATATTATGGGGGCGACAATGAGGTCGCGCGGCGCGACTTTGAAGCGCGAATTCGGGCAATATATTTCGGCGAAACTCGCTTCGGGCCGAAGATTAAGATGGATTTTTCGCGGAGCGCACCTGGGAAGTTTAATTTTCTCGGAAATTTCAATTTTATAGGGGTACGCGAGTCTGCCGAGAGGAACTTCCATGCTTTTCATTTCAAAGATGGCATACGCTAAAGATGCGTATTCGCGCGCAGGAAGTGGAGAATATTTTTGGAAAAATTAAAGCCAGTTTCAAGTAATCGGATATATATTTATTCTTGGTTTCTGCCTCAATAATTTCTTGATTGACCCATATTTTAGCCGTTTAAACAAGGATGAATAATCTTCTGATACTGGCAAATTGCTTGACGTATGGATTACGAAAGGAGTTCAAAGGCGCTGGTAAATATCATCTTTCAATCAATCATAAGAAATCACTGCCGGTAAACACGCTATAATAAGGTCAACAAAATACAGAACGACATTCTTAGATTGTATACCTCGCTTTTGCAAAATTATTATAAATCTGAAAAAGAAAATTAAACAATTCCGCGTCGGTACCGAATACTAACGAGATTTGGATAAACGCGTTTCGAAATACAGAGCGGTCCATTTCTTCGCAAAACTCTCGAAAGTCTTTAGGAGATGAAACGCGAAGCTTTAGCCGCTCTATCTATATCTCGAAAGAAAAATCCATATAACCGTCCTTTCAACTTACAGCGGTGCCAAGCTTAACCAGGGAAGGAACACGCCTAGTCAACCGCAACAGCCGTCGCCGTTCAGCAGCGACATCGTTCCGCCTTAGCGAGAGAAGCCACTTTCGCTCCCGTCACAGGTTATTAACGGTTTCCGCGGGATTTTAGACGTCCAAGAGCCGTTCTAACCCGCGACGCCGAGCTTCTGCGCGCGCCTGGCACGTCGGTGTGAGTATCTCGCGCGCGCGCCGGCACCACTGGGGAAAACGAATAGCGACTCTCAGACCTCGCTCCTCCAGGTTAAACCGGCATCGATCGGCGTCCTCCGCTATTCCGCGCGCACCTAAATGTGCCCCCTCCCCCGCCCGCGATAAGACTGCCTCGGTTAATAGCTCTCGCGTACGTCGCGTATATTGCGTGCGCGACGCGCGTATATGCCTTGCGTACACGTTATGTATGTCGAGTAACGGCATTCGTCTTGATTGATTAAGTGCAGAAAGTGGGAGCTGCTGGTATCGCCCCGCGAGAGTAGTCGACGAGGGTCGCGCCGCCGCGCGATGGATGACGATCCGCCAAACTCCCGGAGCACTTCGCCGGGTGAATTAATTGGGTTATTGGGGTTTTACTGCGACGCGGAAATACTGATTGGAGCAAACGGCGCGCAGCTTGCTCGTTCAAAATTTATGCATCGAAGGCAAGTGCCATTATGTTTTATCGCCAGATTGATTTTCCCCGAAATTCGGAATTTCCGCGCGGGAATCCGATAAATTGTCGATTATGAAGTAGTCGAATGGGGGGGATTTTTTTTCTTTACGGAACGAGGAATTATTTGGAGATACTTTTTCCGACGGCAAGTATGATTTTTTTTTAATTATTTCGTTCGTATTTTCGGCCGAAAAGTGACCATAAAGTGACCCAATTTTCGTTAAGCGAATTGCTTTCATGAGATAATGCATATAAATGAACGAAGTTCATGAATAGAAATAGAAGGTTGGATAAATAACCCCTTATTCCAATTCCGTATTTCCACTTCAGGATCCGTCAGGATTTATAAGAGACTTTTAAAAATGTTCGATTACTTCACGAAGCACCGAATATAGAGAACGTCTTTTCAGTGAAAAATAATTTTCAATAATCCGAACTTGTTCTTCGTGTCCTTAAACTGCCAAATACCAGTCGTTCCATTGACTAAAAGGAGCAAACCTTTTTTGAACGGCTTATAACAAGAAAACATCCACCGACCAATCAATTAAATATACCCTGATCATCAAGGAGTCCCAATCAATTAAAGAGCCATTTAAATTCGCGGATACCAGCTCGACAATTAAATTACAAACGAGCAATCAAGAAAAACGTTCGAACCACCCGTTCGTACGTGGAACGCACGCGCCAACAGTCAGATCACGCGTTCGAGTCGTCGAGCGTTATTTTATTTTCATCTCGAAATTTCGCGCAAGTACGCTACGTCCTCGTTAAGCCGTCCAATCACTGCGAAGACAAAGGGCCGAAGTAAAAAAAGAAAAAAAAAGCGACGTCGAGCGCAACGATATAACCCAGTCGGATGAAATAACGAGAGCCGTATAGCTGACATTCCACGGCTCGAAAAAGATCGCGCACGCTTCGTTTATTCCCCTCCGGTTTTCGCTGCTGCTCCTCCTCGCTGCTCTTCTTCAGAAGTACTCGGAGGTAATGAAGTGAGAGGGAGCGCTGGGAGGCCAGGCGGTATTTCTGTTCGACCAGTACCGAAGCACCGTCTTATTCCGTGAAACTTTCAAAGTGCGTACGAGTGTATTTGTTTGTGGCGGAGCGATAAGTGGACGTTAAAGTTTTTACGATTAAGTAGGGCGGTGAATTGACCCGTCATCTGACGAGAACGTAAATTGAATTTACTTAATACGCTCAATACTGGCTTACTGCGTAAGTTATTTTTTGGGGAAAAAAAAGTAGTATGACATCATTCGGTTATTTTTAGGAAACGAAGCACTGGAAGAGCAATAAACGGCTTTTATTGCGTAGGTCGAGTATCGCTTCCATTTATCTCTCTACCTTTATTCTAGGTAATCAATAAAATTTGATAGAAATTAGTCAGTGATAGTACATAAAAACTAAACGACAACGCACTGTATTATTCGATATAGTTTTTGTCTATTTAAAAGTACTAACACGAACAAAATTATTAATTACTTGTTGGTTTCGGAATGCATAATATAGTTTAAAGTTTCAATTTTAATAATGTTTATGTTAAAATTAGCTTTTCATTACGGTATAATATGAGAAAATTATAGCATACTTATCAATTTACTTATATTGCATTTAATTTCCATTATTATGGTATTAATTAAAATTATAATAATGGTCTCGTATTACGCGTTGATAAGATATTTTTTTTTTTTTTTTTTTTAAAGCGCATAAAATGAAGAAGGCATCATTCTTTCAGCAAGCATTTATTAACGGGTTCAAAATTACATTTCAGACTGTGGAGTGCTCGATAAGAAAGGTATTATGTATATCTGTAAGTAAAGTAGGAGGGTGAAAACGCGAGTAAAACGCGAAAATGCAAATCGAAAGGCAATTGGAATCTCGAGCGGACTTCAAGTTGAAAATTAAATCGCTCTATTGACTCGCGCGAGAAGGAAAAGACCCTGGAACGAACCTAAGTTATGAGAATTGAATGGGATCGAAGTCTCCCCCCCCCCCTTTCCTTACCCACTACAACCGCTCCCGCCCTTTCCCAGGCACGAACGAACTTTTCGGCGAGGGGTAATCGCACTCGAAGCTGCCACTGATAATCGTCTCACGACACAACTTCCGCCCGCTTGCCCAACCCTTTCTGGGCTCCCCGACCCTTGCCATTTCCAGGAAATAAGTCGTAATTAAAGCGGCGCGATCGCTACATTACCGAAGGCACTGCTCGGGCGATAAATTGCTTATCGGGTAATCTGCACGAATTTCACACTTGGGCCTTTACGAGCGTGTCGGATTCTCGGGCGACACGCCGACTGCACCATAACGCAGAGCGGATTATGCGTCTTGAGATGCCTCGCCCGCATTTACGATCTCGCGCGTTCCGGTGGGCTCACGCGCCATCCCACGTATTCAAATTTGCATGTCCAAAATTTCCCTAAGCTCCGCAATCTTCGCCGGGGGCGCAATCAACTGCACTCCGCCGACGGTTTCGCCTCGTTCGTCTGTAATTGACGGGGTTTGTTTATTGCTTGGCGAAGGGATGTTTGTGCGACTTTTTTTTAGCGCGAGCGAACGGAGCGATCGTAAGCGACAGTTGGCTTCGGGATGTTGGGGTGGAACTTTTGCAAATACATCGTTTTACTTCATACTCAAAAAGTTGCGGTAAACGATGGTTAAAGTCAAAAATATTTTTAACTTCAAAGATACTTTTTACGTCAAAGACGTTGTTAACATCAAAGATATTGTTAACGTCAGAGATATTTTGAACGGCAAAAGGTTTGCAGGATTCATCCAAATTCCTTCAGTGCATTTTCATTTGAATTTCGCGGAAGAGATTTGCTTCGTTTAAAAGATGCTTTGGAAACTCACAGCTTTATCCTATATATGTCAGTTTTGCGAGATAAAGCAAAAGCTTCTTTTGCACTTTCGCATCTTTCAGCTTCTACCACTTTATTATTCTGGCATTTTCTATTCAAATAGAATATTTTCGAAATCTAAAAATACGGTCACCCAAAATGTACATGTATATATTTGCGGTTATTGCTTATTCAATCTACTTTCCGATTGATTTGTTCGAGTGATTCCGCCGAAATGTTCACTAATGGACAACACGCAACCGCGATACCAGAGCCAAGAGTCAGTCGGGGAGGCCCGTCGGTTTAGTTTTTTTTTTTTTTTCAAACTTTCGTTTCACCGCACTTGCGCCGAGGTATCACTGTATAACACGAAAACGTTAACTGGAATCTAAATGCTCGTAGAAGACCACTGATGAATTCGAGTTCGCGGTAAAAGCGTACTATGGCTTGGCAATTAACTCGCGGAACAGCGGAACGAGGTAGAATTATCGTTTGCAGTAAAATTGCAATTAATTTTGCGCGCCGCCAGGAAAAATTACATTGACTCGTGTAATTTTGTAAAATTTTCGATATTCCATCGGAACGCTTGCGTTATTATAGCTAGCAGTGAAAGTTATCCTTTACAGTGTTAGTCAAATTTTAATAATGCATTAAAATAATGTAACTATTACAAAGATTTGCATTTCCTGTTATAATAAACCTGTATTGAAACCTGCATTAAAATTCTATTAAGACAAACCTAAAATCATGCCGCTTATCGAGCTGTAACAAAATTATGAAAATACATTCGGGGAAGGTGCACGCGCAAGGTAATCCACCCCGAGCGTTAATCCTAACCTTCGACTTGCTCGCTTGCATCGAGCGCTCGCAACAGTGGCGCTTAGCTCTCCCCCTCACCCCGCGCTACCTATAAACGCAGCGATTCTTCCGCCGCAGAAGTAACAAGCGAGGCGCGCGCGGCCATTCGGCTCAACGAGATGCGCGCGCCATACTTCATTACGTTCTTAATTGTCCCGGTAATTGGTCGATTAAGCGTGCACAGCCCGGCTTCTAAAACGGCGGTCTCCTCTCTCCCCCGCCGGGGGGGAAGCTCAGCCAGCCGCGAGCAGCGGCGCGGCATTCTCTTTATCGATGAGCGGTCGCGGCGACCCTCCCCGGCACGTATATCTCGCCGAGCGGGTTAAGACGCGAATTCTGACGCAGATTGATATTGCCGGGGGGCAGGACGCACAGAGGAGGAGCAGTAGGTCAATTACGTGGCCAATCAATGAGCTCTCGGCTCGTCGCCCCTCGCCTCACTTATTCCGCGATCCGCAGCCTCGATTTCAATTCTCTCTCTCCCTCTCCGACGGAAGCGGATGCCGGGAGCTGCCCGGCCGAGAGCCGCGCGCGCGATCTTCGCGGGCCGCATTGTGCTATCTGCCGGATTATACGCGAGCCGATCGCGCCGAATGGGAGAATTGCGAGAGCGCGGTTGGATTAGCCGTTTGGAGCGGCGTTGCTGCGGGAGGCTGCGCGGGCCGGATGGGATGTAATGGGGGAGCGGAGCTGCCGGACTGCTCCGTAATTCGGCGTAAACCTAAGCGCGTAACATTAATTTCGGTCAACTGCCGGGGCGACGCGCTTTTTTCACTCGAGGCGATTATTTGGGGCTCGTGATTGAAATGGTCAAACTTGAGTTTTCTCGTGTATTACATATAGTCATATGTTTTATTGAGTTAATGCTTTCGCGTATTGCTGTTGGAGGGGTGGAAATGTAAGCTGCAAAAATTGTTTCTAATTGAAACTACATTTTTGAAAAGTTATACATTTTATTAAGCATTTTGTACGGTCACTGCACTTATGAATTCGTATAAATTAAAAATTGGCACGCAAGTAAAAGTAATAAAAATAAAAAAAATTAGAGGGTAGGTTTTTTTATTTTAATTAGACCACAAGAAACTTGAATTAATTAATAAACTCCGGTAATGAACGATTTTAATGAATTTTTTATGAATAGATATTGATTTGTTCATTTATAGGAGTGCATATTTTTCATATTCATTCGACCCTAATTATGGTATTATTTGTTTCGTCTATTAATTTAATAATATTACGAATAATATATATATATTACTAATAAATACATGAAGGAGACCTGAAAAAAAAGGCACCAAGTTTAACTCGGCCGAGAGTCGAACCCGGGATCTTCCGTTTTCGCGATGATTGCACTTCCGACGTCTATATCCACAGCTTCTTTCTCAAGTCGCTTTCATATCATCACTCTGCGCGTCGTAAAATTACTAATTTCCCTTCCTATATTCTTGATTCGCATAATCACCATTCCAGCAATGCGGCATTCAAAAGTCAAATGTACATCCGCCAACCCCAAGCACTCTCGAAACAATGCAGGGAGAGACAAGGGGAAAGACTCCCGCGTAACCTGAATATCGGTTTGACGTGCATAGCAACACAAATGGTACCGAACGTGCTTTTCCGCTCAAAAATACATTAAACAACTTGATTGAAAAAAAAAACCAGCCTTAATCACCCCCATGAAACAATCGTCAGGCCGACGTCAGCGCCGACAGTTCGAAAAACATACCCATAATAATTCGCGGAAGCAATGAACATATCTACCGGCACGATTTGATAATTACTAAACAAACGATTAACCGCGAGCCTCGCGCTAAGTGCGCGGCAAACAACCATAAAGCTGCGGTCTCTCGAGCGCAGCTTGCAAGTGCAGAGCGAGAGCATCCCCGCACAAGGGCGTGTAAGCGCGCTCGCGTGCAAACGCACGAATTGCATTACCCGCCGAGGAGATGGAGAGTCGTAATAGAGGGCCATCGTGAAAGCTCTGCGGAAAAAGCCGATTTAACGGCCGAGCTTGAAATTTTGATGGACGCTGCGCGCTTTTTTTTTTTTTTTTAATAAAGCTCTTTTTCGCGAAACGGAAGTCGATTGTTTACGGCGGGGCACTTCATTCGGGCGAGGCAGTAAAGCGAAGTGAATAATTCATTGAGTGCCGGTATAATTTATAGGCTAAATTTCGAACGGGTGAACTTCGATTTTTTTTTTCTTTCTCTCGGAAAGCTTTTAATCACCCAATAATAATCTGTTCTCGCGCGGAAGGAAAGCGTAATCAGTATTTACGAAGGGAGCGGACGGACTGATGCTCGTATAATCCTGACCGTGTGCGCGGGGATATCTCGGCGTTATGACTCGGATAATGGCCGCGGCGAAATAGTAAATGCCGGCCCGGAGTAATGGTTGCGACCTCGCAACGTTGGCCCGCCGTTTCGTATTTCTTCGTTCTTGCTTCTTTTTCCGCTGCAATGTGTCTTCGTGCAACTGCTACTTTGTTTTCGCGGCTTTTATTTTAATTTCTTCTTTATTTTATGAATAATGTGTAATGAGTTGAGTTGTTTTTAGGTTGTATTTCTTTTCAAAATACGAAAAAATGAAAGAAACTTTACGCATACAGTGAAAAAAGCATTATCGATTGTTATTTATTTGTACTTGTTATCAAGTTTCACGACCTACCATCGCGCGCACTTGCATTCAAAAAGAGTTGTCTTCTAAAATAATGGCGTCGGATATCTGAGAGTACAGTGGCTCATTGTGCAGATAAACCTATTAACAAGAATGCTGCCCAAGGCCGCTTAATTAGCGAATCAAAAGAAAGACTTCTTATCGCAAAGCGCTCGATAATATGCTCGAGCCCCAAGTTAAGGATAAAAGCAGTCCTCCTCCATCGTGTCCTCTTACAATTTTATTCCCTGCTTTTGATGCTCCCTGCATCCTCGGCTCTCGTAACACTTTGTCGCGATACAGGAGCTTTTTCGGTTTGTTCCCCGCTATCACATACACTCTCGGCCCGGCGAACGAAAATGCACCCTGGAATGTCGTTTTGCCGCGTATATGCTCCAGTTTCCGCGAGAACTTATTTTGCGCCGAGTCCCGCGAGGATAGCTTTTACGACGCGGCTCTCTCTCTCTCTCTCTCTCTCTCTCTCTCTCTCTCTCCCTCTCCCTCTACGTATATCCTCTCCGTTGATCCGCCGCTCGTTTCTCCGCCGCAGTTTGACTTGACGTTTCGAGATTTCGCGCGCAGCCGAAGGTAAAACGTCAAACCGTCGATCCTCGGGATATTTCGATTACGCGGCTGTTTCTCTCTGCACTGTTTCAGGAGTGCTTGTTAAGTAGCTTGGCTTCGCGGATGTAGATTTGACTTCTGAATGTCGTCGCTGCAATGGTAATTATACGGTGAATATAGAATAGGAAATTAGTACTTTTACTATCGGTGAATGAAGGGAATATAGGATGTTTAATCCTTAATATTGAAAACATTAGGTGCTTATATTTTATTGAATTCATAGTCCAAACAAAAAGAAGCTAATTAGATTCAAATAAATATATGAATAAAATGCGCTCCTGAAAATAAACAAACCAAACTCTATTCAGTAAAAAATCGTTCATTACCGGAGTTTATTGAAGTATGCTTGTGCTCTAATTAATCCAAAAAAAAAAATACCTCTTATCCTCTTATTTTTTTATTTTTATTATACTTTTATCTGCGTGCCAAATTTTTAATTTACACGAATTCATAAGGGCAGTAGCCGTAGAAAATTCTTAACAAAAAATAGCTGTTCAAAAATATAATTTTAATTAGAAAAAATTTCTACAACTTATTTTTTCATCTTTTCAACAGCATAATTTCCTTAGCCAAATGAGTTAAACAATTAATAACAGGCTGAATTAAATTTATGAACAATATATTGGCGCCTGCAAGTTAAAGTCTACTCTGGAAATTGATAAAATGTCAAATGCAATTATTATGTTAAACATAATACACAATGATTTACGCATTTATTAATTGTACGTAATTTTTATGTATCATAAATATCAGCATTTATTTGAGATATGTTGAAGATTGATTAAATAAGTTATTGATTTTGCGATAAAACAAATATTGCTAATAAAAAAAATATATAAATCAAATCGCGCAATAAAATAAATATTGATACATTTAAAAACTGTGAATATTTAATACTATTTAATATTACTTGTAATACTACCTTTATTTTATTTTTTTTAATTTAGTTCAAATTTGATCATTCTTGCAAAATAAAGTTTTTTATTCGAATATATAAAAAGCAGCATAGTTCATTTTACCGTGGAATCCAAAGTTTATTAAGACGTCATAAATCGACAAATTATCTTTACAAAAATTACGTACTGAACCGAAAGATTTTAATGACGTTAATAAAATTGCCCAACAACACGATCCACTAAAACGAAACGAACTGCCTTACATCTCATAAAAACAATGATCCACCGTTACATTTTAGAAAATATAAATTTAACGCTGGCCATCAAACTCGACGCTTCGAACGGTAAAAATTGCAGCTGCACCCCGCGCAAAAAAGCATCTCCTTCCACCTCAAAGTTCTTTCATGATTAGGCCCGAGGCCGGCGGTGCAACAGAATTGCCAACGAGCTCGTTGACAAATTGCCCTCCGTATATACGTCGGTGTCCATTACGATTACTGACCGTTCGCAGAGATACGAATCGCGCAAAATTTAATTACCAAAAGTTTCGCCGATCGATGCCGCGGCTGAGCCAATTACGAGTTGGTGTACCGACGAAACGATACTGGGACGATAGATTGTCCGCTTTACACGGCCACCTCGGCGGCCGCGGCGTCATTTATTGGGAAAGTAACAATTTTTGTTACTGCTATCGTTACCTCGAATGCATTGGGGGATCTATTAGTTTTAACGAAGGTTAACTTTGTCTTGAACTGTTAAAGTTTATCTGCTTCGGACGTGTAAAGTTGGAATAAAAGTTTTGGAAATCCTGGTTTTTCCTTATAAATTAAGCGAGGATCGGACAGCTTTAGGAAAAATGAATGTTTTTCTCAAGTAAAACCTGTCTTGCGTCGTAAAGTTTAGGTAAGATTTAAAACTCTTATCAATTATTACCATGTTTATGACTGCTCTCCTTTTTTCGTATCGACCTACTTTCCAGTTATTTATATTTTCTACAATCTGATGTACTTTTCTCATCAATTTTACTTGATTGTATCTTCGATTGGATAAATTCGCATCATAAATTTAAATTTTCCGCTTTATCATTCGCTGGTATTTTTTATTTATAATTAAAGCATACAATATAATTCAAAATATATTCGATCGAAAATAAGAACAATAAAAAAAAAAAATACGTCGTTAAATTATTATATTGTAAAGAGGTCTTTATTTTTTGGAAGCGCTCATTCGTACAAATGTGATAAAAACGTACGAATGGTCAGCCCCCATTAGCAGCTCGATAATCCGCTCATTAATACCAGTAATATCATGCAAAAAATATTAACGTTGAATCATTCTAATTTTCCGCACCTTTCCACCTAATATCATGCAAAAAACATTAACGCCGAGCCATTACAATTTTTCGCGTACAGTACGATTCGCTCGGGCTTCTCGGAGCGAGAAATTTTAATTGGAAAATGCGATTAAAGGCTTCATTAACGAGTATTATCCTTCGGTCATTCGACTCTCGTCCTTTTCCTGTTTTTTTTTTTTTTTTTTTTTCGACTGTCCCCCGACCGGAATCGTTCCTTTCTCGACGAAAAATAGAAATTTTATCACGCGCCCGAGCTGGTATTGGCAGGCCCATTTCGCCAATCTCCGTATTTTTATCCTCCCGTATTACGCAAGACAAAAGCGATAGAATCCCGCGGAAGTTTAATTTTCCCAGGTAGCATTATCGGGATTTCTCTGCACTTTTGGAAGGAAAGTCTTCGGGACTTTAAGCGTAAAGTTCGCCGGTTCCTTCCACGGCGGGCGCTGATTTATTCCTCCGTATATTCGGAGCACTTCAATCTTAAAAGGAAGATGTAGCATTTACCTAGATTTAGGCGCGGATGCGAAGACGCGGGATTCCATCGGGCGGGCATGATTGGAATAGCAAGTACTTGCCTTTGACGGCATGAAAGATTTTGCATTTTTTAGATACCATAAAAGGGGGTGTTCAAACGAGATAATTTACATAATAGCATTAGGATGATGCGAGCTCAAACAGTATTTGAAGAAATTTCACGGTTTTAAGACATCTTACTCGCAAAGATCGCCGAGTAAAGTGATTCTTCTCGTTCTTAAGCAACTTTTGAGATAAGAGTCCTTAAGAAAAACATTTAAAAATTGTTAAAAGTTATGTGGGTACATAACTCAGTTGAAAAGGTTTATTCTAAATTAAAATACTTGCTTAATTTAAATAAACTCGCTTTATACTTTTAATATTTAAAAAAAAACATTCTATTGCCATTTTAGTACTTTAATAAAGCAGAAGAAATATTGACAATATTAAATTTTTACATTTTACTGTCATTATTATAAATTGAATAAACTGCGTGCACCAGTCGCTCTCTCGTTCCCTCGCTTGTCGAACAAGAAACTACTCATCTGAATTTCCTCCAGCCGAGTAAAGCACACAGCGCATCTCGTTATGAAAAATTTCGTCGCGCTTCAAGCTCGAATTACAGACTCGATATCCGCCCTAATGAAAGCTTCAGCTGCGCCCCGATACTTTTGATCTTGGCGTACACAGAGACCCCCTCCCCCCCCCTTTTTCTCGATTGCCGTGATTACGAAGATGCAGCTGCATCCTGTCATTTGCCAAGAGTCATCCCGACGAGATATTCGCCCAGACGCGGAAGGAGAGTGTAAGGAACGCGCCCCGAGCTCAATTAGAGGCGCAACGTAAAAACTACGCCGAGGAGGCAATTGCACCGCTCGGTAATTAAGGGGACAGCGAACCTTTAACGAGGTAACAATCACCGCGATTTAATGCATTCGACTTTGCTTAATTTCAGAAGGATTGGAACGGAATTGTTAGTTTATCGAGCAGGTTAAAGTGTTGTTAAGTGAAGGTAAGCAAATTTTTTCTAACAAACCGTTTATCCCTAAGATATTTCAGCCTCGTTTAGCGCTTTTTTTTTACAAACTGATGATTCCATTCAAGATGATCAATGCTAATTTAATCTCGAGCGTGAAAGGGCAAATTAAGCACATTAAGTATATTAATTAAACTGCATAGTCACTCTTCATTGAATAAAAAATCAGCCTCCTTTCTCCCTTTTCAGCTTTTCTCAACCGGTGCCTTTTGTTTCGAGCCTGCTCTCTTTCATGCGCTTTTCCGCTCTCATTTTTTGTTAAAGACGCTTGTTTTTGTACTGGCCGTATCCCCTCCCCTCGTTCGCCGCTTTCTTTTCTGCCTCAGTCCCTCTATTTTCTATTCTATTTCCCTTGTAAGGTTAGGGTTTAAATTTCAATCTAAATTTAAATTTTCTTTGACTCAATTTACAAAGGGAGAATCGACTAATTTCGCGAAACAAATTCGCGCGATTAATCATTAACCGCTGCTCCCCGTATTAAAATTGTTATTTATAAAAACACTCTTTTATATACGCTGTTTTTAGCTTTCAATCTAATTGGTTATCTTTATTCATTCTCTTTGCCGCCGTCTGCCAGATACATTTTGATTGCCCTAATTAAGTACAAATTAAAGTTTAGTGGATCCAGGCGTTTGTGAATTCGCCTCTGCAGGAAGTCGTCGCGTCCCTGGAGATAACCGAACACATTTATGCGCCAGCCAGAGTTCAAATTACAAGCGGTGCTTTTCTGCCTCTACGTTTCGCGCTGCGGCTCAAAAAGGTGCCTGGCATGCTAAATATTTTGAGAGCTATGCAAATCAGAGGAGCAGGAATAAGAATCTCCTTGTTGCTTGAATAAAAAATTTCTCGATACAAGCCGAACGAGGCGTTAGTTCGTTTTTTTTTTTTTTTTCAAAGTTGACCCAACCTGGATTTGCATCAATTGCTATTTTTTAACTTTTAGCATTTAAGTACTTTACATTTTGGAAGATAAGAGGGTTGCTTTTAGTGGTAAAAATAGACCTTTATCTTTAAAAACACAGGCGAATGAAAGTCACGATTTTACATGAGCAGAAATTTCTGAGATTTATCCTCCGTACTTAAACCGCATTTTTATTCAATTTTATTTTCTTCTTTATTGAATTTACGTTATAAAGTGCATGTAAACGGACGAAAGGTATATTTTTATTGATCTTTTTTTTATTCAAAAAATACGTATAAAATAAATTTTCCAAAGTGGGCCATAAATTTTACAGCCCTTTTTTGAAAAAATCCTGCAGTAAAGTCCGACGTGATGTAGTATGAAATTCAGCTTCGAGGTATCTCAGATTAATTTTCTTTTTATAAAGAATCGTGAAAACTGCCTGTTCACAAAAAAAAAAGAAAATGCATTTACGAACTCGCATTACGCGTTCTCGAAATTGCGCAATTAATTTTTTTATTTTTCAAATCCAATAAAAATATTGAAAAGTCACTGCTTATTTTACAATGAGAAGAAAAAATATTCAATTATTTCAGACTTCTGCATGTTGCTCTCCATTCTTTCTTTTTCTCCGGTAACGCCCAGTTATACGAATTTCATTCTTGCTGCTCTTTGATATTTTTAATCAAAAGCGAAGAGAAATCTAGAAAAGGACGATGGAGAAATTTGTAGGCGCAGATATAAAATGATAAAAGGAAACGTAATAAATTTTAGTTGGAGAGCGACAGAGTCAGCAGCCAGACATAGAACAGAACGATCGAGAGAAAGCAGACGGAGGCAGGGAAAATGAGGAAGGGAGAGCAGAGCCCGCAAAGGCCAGATTGGCAGATGAAGATTCGTTCGAAGCAGTGATAATCTAGGTCAACAGCGCCGCTGTTGGATGCACAAAGCTCGTTTGCTTGCTATCTCTTCCCCCCTCCTTCCCCCCCCTCTTTCAACCCCTTCTCTTTTACTTTCTCATTTGTCATTACGCACCGATGATTCGCGTTTACAATTTCATATCGCATCGAGAACAAGTATTCTTCATCTTATTTTCTCCCCTCTCCTTTGTCATCGTGTCTTTGGCCTCCGACTATTTTTGCCGTTTTTTAGATTCTCCATTCCCTTTGTTTTCGGGCGTGCTTTTTTATATTTTCATCTTGGACTACTTTGGAGTTTGCTTCTTTGTTTACGGAGAAAGATCGTAGCCAAGGTTCTGGGTTGCTGTTGTACGTTTAAGACTTTCCGTGAGTTTGTAATTAGCAGTTTTAGTTAATTGAAAAATCAGCTAAGCATTGCTTGAAATAACGAATTATAGTCAAATTCAGCAATTCGCGCAGAGAATGCAGCAGACTATGCGCTTTAAGAATTTTAGTGACACAAAAAAATTTGTTCAAATCTATTAAACATCTAAATCCCGCGTTAGCTATTCTTTTGCTATACACTTCGAAAGGTTTTCCTCTGCCAAGCCTTTCTCACTTCTCTCTTTCTCTTTCTCTCTGCTTCTGTCTCTCTCGCTTCAAAGAGAGAACACGGGTTTTATCCTCAAGGACCTCTCACAGCCATGTTTGTCTAACATCGAAAAGTCACGGATTCTCTCTTGGGGAAACTGTTCGCAAGCGATTAAGTAACTACGCCGACGCCTAACGCAAATATTTCTTTTTCCTTCGCTACAGTTCTTGTTAGAAAAAAGTTATACGAATACCGGGCAAATGGGAATAAAGTCAATGACTTTCTTTGACCTGACACGGTTGAAATCCTTTACTTTTCAAGTTGTTCTTACGTGCTTTTAATCTTACGTTTGTTAAACTAGACATTTCAGGCGCACTTTTTCCCAGCTTTTCAGTTTTGTATTGGTGAGCGCAATATCATACTCGAAACAAGGCGATCCTTACTTATTTGTCTTAACTTTTTCCAGTCATTTTTGTACTCTTTTATATTTGGGAGAGGAGAAAGAATTATTGGAAACAAATGATTTTTATTAAAAATAAAATTCTCCCCCATTATCTCTAATTGGATCATTATGTTTCGAATGATTTCTGGCGAATATGGTATTACCCTATTTCAAATTCAGAATTGGAGACCTTGAGAAAATTCATGACTTTTAAGCGCGGTTAAAATGCGTTATGTTTGTAAAATGAAGCATTTAAGCCTAAAGTGTGCCGAGATGCAAATTACAAGTTACAAGAATTCGCCATTCTTTGTAATTTTTTTTTCTCGGCTGCTTTTTTTTCATTTACTCGCGTTGCATGCAAATTAGCTCCGGAATATATATGGTGAGTACGAGAATCAGTAATTTTTTTAAGTTATCTCCCCTTTACTACCTAAAAATGTTATGCGGTATGTTTCGAATAAGGGTTTATTTTGTACACCTTAAAAAATTTTGTTGAAAAAGTAAATTTGTTTTGAAAATTGGCATATTGAATCTTAACGTAGATTTTTCTTTCAAAGTTTAGAGTGACCTAAATCTGTAAAAAGATAAAGGTTTAAAATATAGGTATTTTGAAAATGATAAAGTTTTTCCTCCGTATATATAATAATACGTTTAAAAGAGTGTCGAAATACGGACATAACTTTAATAAAACAGACGCTAAAAATAGAACGCTTCAAAATTAAAACTTCTTCCTCCCTATTATTTATATTCTTTTTTAAAACTCTTTATGAAATTATAAAAACATTAAATGGCCAACTGTGCATCTAAATTTTTCAAATTTTTGCATTACTGCTTGACGTATAAATAGAATAATTACTTTATAGACGAGCCAGGCACGTACATCGCAGCGGCGGCATCAAAAATCCAAACACAGCTCGCGCATCCCTGGTGGCTTACTTAATTTACAAACGCGAGTCGTCGCTCGTGCGAGACGGAGAAAGTCAAAGAGAAAGAATAAGCAAGAATTATTACTGGGAGGGGTGGAGGTGGAGCCCCGAGGAAGAGGGAGAGAAATGCAAAAGGGTCTGTGGGGACCTGCAAACGCCGTCGGGATTTTGGCTGAATTTGCGTTGCCAACAAGTTAAGCGAGGTAGAAGGAAATTTTCATCCTTCTATATCACTTTCGTGATATAAATAAGGCACTTGGGTAAATAAAGTGCGCGCATTAGTCGGTAGTCTTGAAATCAATCGTTTTTATTTATTTGAAAAAAATATAGTAACAATTCCAATTCAGGTTGGAATTTTAGCAATCAAAATAGTAATTAACGCTGTATATAGAAGCGTTAAAGCGTTGCCAGATTTATAAACTCTTTCGTAAAGTAAATTCAGTCAAAATAGCTGAAAACGGTTAAACTTAATGAAAACGAAACGCAACGAAATTGAAATGGTTCAACTTTATGGTTAAAATAATAGCTTAAAATTTTCCATCAACAATTCCAAATTTTTAAAGCAATTACCCGAAACTTTTTAAAATTTATCTTATAAACTGGTTTTCACAACGCGAACAATCAGAAAAACCGGTTATTTCTAAATCATAACAGCCGACTTCAAAAGTCAACGTTCATTTATCGCGCAAGTCAGTTCGAAATCATTTTTAAAGACTTTTAAAAAAATTTGCTTTAAACAGAAATTTCCATGAAATTCCAAAAATTATTCAAAAGGAAAGTAGTCGATTCTCTCGGCTAAAGCCAATTCCGTTGTCAAAGAATGGGACTAATATATATGTATGAAAGTTTACTTCCTTCGTAAATTTTTATGCATGAGAAGTGCCCCGAATCGCAGCTTTTGTTTGTTCAAAAATTTATGAGTTCATTATTCCTCGGAAAAGTTACATAGAGCGTGCTTAAAATCACGGCAACCTTTTTACCTTGCATAAAGCTTTTTTTTTTATCCAGGTGGAATGGCTAGCTATGTATAAATTAACGATAAGCTTGTCTTATCGAAAATTTAGTTGAAATAATCATGTTGAATACACGATGTCAGAGTGTAAATCTTATTAAAATTAATTAGATTTCTCTCGATATTATACAGAATGCAATTATTTTT
The DNA here is from genome assembly GCA_900474385.1 of Ormyrus pomaceus. Classification (NCBI taxonomy): domain Eukaryota; kingdom Metazoa; phylum Arthropoda; class Insecta; order Hymenoptera; family Ormyridae; genus Ormyrus; species Ormyrus pomaceus. The sequence continues at coordinate 2,960 of UCOM01002009.1, read as the reverse complement.
GGATTAAATAAGTGTTATAATTTTGTACATTTCAACGGAGACATTAATATTATTAATGTTCATAAGGAACAATAAGCGAACGAATGAAATTCCAACCTGGGTTCATTCAGCGAATGTCTTTGTGCCTCCTTGTCCTGCGGTCATCTTTCGCGCTTATACGTTTACGAATGATAACTTCATCTTTCAGACTATTTATATATATACTATTTATATTATCGCGGACGATACGATATTATTAGTAAAAAAATTATATGTATTTCGCATTAATTAAAACTTTTTGTGTGGGACTTTTGTTCATTTGCGACGTTAATTACAAGTTTCTACTGACTACTACTATGAGGTATTTAATTAAGCGATGTAAGCGCTATGAGCACGATGCTGTGACAATTTCAGAAACAGTAAGTTTTTTTGTTACCGCTAAGCCAAAACCCACTTTTGTTTTCTGTGTCTTCTGTGTGTAATAATTATTGTGTTGTTTTAATAAACCAATTTTGAACGCTTATTTTAGGCGCATAAATTATAATTATTAAATTGTTTATTTTCTTTGATTGTTGTGGGAAACTGAAAGCTCTCATATTTCATGTATTTATTTGCTATTTATTTCTGATAATTAGTAATTAATTATAATTTTAATTGATTTATTAAATAGAATTGACATTTACATTTACATTAGTTTAAATGTAAAATAGAAATATACAAGAAACTGATAATTTTTACAAAGAAATCAATTAAAATTTTACTTTATATTTTCCTTGTATTACTATAATTATTCATTTTAAGTATAAAAATCTTCTATTGTAAAAGAGCAAAGCTTTTTTTTTTAGACGACCTATCGTTGCCCTGAAGGTATTCCTAGACACCTAGACATCATCTGCAGGAACACCTTCCGAATCAACCGATCGAGCGTTAACGAGGGAGGAACGTCGCTAATAAAGTTTATTAAACGTAATAAAGTCAATGATTATAGCGTTCTTCAATCTTGATTTTGGTTTCCTAACAATAATTGGCAATGATTGCCAATTGCAGCTTAGCGTTAAAAGTATTCAGCTAATGCTACAATCAAAGATCAATTGCTCTGCATTTCGTTCGACCTGCGCAAAGCGCACAGTTGTCAATTCTCTCTCAAGTAAATCCCCTCGGAGCCTTTTCTCCGCGGGCGTCTCCTTTCCCGCGCCCCGCATTAATTTCTCTCTGTCACCGTCATCGGAGGCGATTTGCACAGCGCTCGAGAGTCTCCGGTGTAATTATTTGCGATGAGTCTGCCAATTTCAGTCATCTGATTAAACCCGATGCAGGGCACTCGGATCCCTCCGGCTCGGGCGCCTGTTTATCCGACATTAGGCGGTCCTTTTAATTGCGCTCACCTATTTTCCCTTTTGTATTCGGGGGGGAAAAAAAACCACCCCGATTCGAACGCCATTATCGGCGCTTCTAGTTTGCCGAGTGAGTCTTACGAATTAGCTTTTGTGATTTAGCGCCGGTAGGTGAGCATTTGTTTTGTCAGCACCCACGCCCTCGTCAATAATCAGCGCGGATCTCGGTTGAAATGCTTAAATGACGGATCTGGGTCTCTCTTCTAAACGACGTGGGTTTGCTCGTGTAAACCAGAGGGCTGAACTTTTTTTTTGTTTTTTTTTTCAGTGTTCGATGCCATTGGTAAACGAAAATTTGTGTTAATCACTCTCAAATTAACGAATCCTTTATTCGCAATTAGCGAGGAATAGCATCGCACTGTGTAATTAAAAGAGGTCATATTCAAATGACTGAAATTTTCTTAAAATACATATTAATTGGAGGCGCCGGATAGTAGACAGTATCAACAGCTTCGGATGCCGTATTCAAACACCTAGCCCTATCGGTAAATGGCGCAGTTAAAATCAACACTCCGCGCTGGGACGGCGATCCGTAAAAGCGTATAACTTTCATCTACTTTAACAGCGGAGTGCGCGGAGCGGCGACGCGCGAAATTCGCCTAAAGCGCCACTGCTGCAAGACGAATCTTGTTATCCCTCTCCGCGTAAACAGGCCAGACTGCGCTCGCCTCTCCGTCGCTGCATCCTCGATTACGGAAGCGAGGAGATAAAAGCCGTAGGATTTTTGCCCGGGCGAAACATCAGTTTCCGGCCGGCGAGAGTTCGCCGCCGTGACGGGGGCCTGCCGGGCGAGCGACGCACGCAACTTATTCAATTATAAGCTAATTTTACGAAATTCGCAAAACAATTTCGCCGCCCCGCGAATGCGCATAACTTTTAGCGGCCTTCAGCGGATACAACAATTGTAATCTAAGCTAATCAAAGTTCCCGGCGCGCGGGGCGTACGCCGGCAGGTATACATAACGAGGGAGAAGGGTAGCGAGCGAACGTTGCCGCTTTCTACTTTATCGATTAAACTTTTATGCGCCCAGGGGGGTTAGGGAGGAAAGCGTTGGGATTACGCGGCCGACGCGGTCGACTTTGACAGATTGGTAATTAAGCTGCAATTTCAGGCTTTCTTTTCTCCGGATTGTTTTGTAAGGGATGAAATGTGCCTTGCAAAGAGCAGCGTGTATATTAATAAGGAAATAAAAGCGATTAGGGTTGATTGCAGTGCTTACTGCGGACTCGTTGCAATTGACGTGTCTCTGCAGCAGTCAAAGAGGAAGTAATATCTTTTTTTTAATCCCAACAGTTTATGCCTGACTAAAATCAGTCGTGACTACTTAATCTCGGGGATTAATTATCATTTAATGGCGATTTTGAATGCAGAATTTTCAAAGGCTATGTAATCGAATATTATTCAGCTCTTATAGCACATTTATGTACCATATAATTTGATAAAGCTTTATTGGATTTTTATTTAAAAAAAAAAAGAACCAAAAATGTCCACTTGAAATCTCAATTTATGGCCGCAAGTGCATGAGAGGGTGTCACGAAATGGACGATTTCTGTATTGTTCGGTTATGAAGTTTTTTTTTTTTTTTT
>UCOM01002008.1:0-31919 GCA_900474385.1 Ormyrus pomaceus | reverse complement strand
GGGGGGGGGGGACACGAGAACATTGCAGTTTTTTTTTCCCTTGGCGAGGCGTGCCGCGACTACCCGATCGCCTCTCCTCTTGCGTCCGAAAAAAGTTTCGAGGGAAAGCAGAGAGAACGAGCGGAAATCAAGATATAAAGAAAGTTCGGGGGATATACAGACGGAATAATCGCGTTAAAGCTCGAGCAAAGAGGCTCCTTTCTTTCTGCCGAGAAGCGCCAAGACGTCAGGTCCGCGGCTAAAAATGCCGACGTGACGAACATGAGAAGTGCCGGAGGGAAAGGGAAAGCGGGCGCACGTTGGATCATTAGACGAGGATGTATATACCTTTTGCGTCGAAATTTCGGTGAGAAGATTTGGGAGTTCGATTTGACTGAATGGAGGATTGACGATAAGGTGAAGTAAATAAATTGGTGCGACTATTATGTACTTTGTACTTCAAGCGATGCTTTATTATCTAATTTACTGTTTTTTTTTTTTTCTCTAAATAGTAGTAAAAGTAAATGTAAATTTTAGAAGCATTTTGCCTTTAGAAATATTTTTCTACAATAAATTGCTAAAATAAATATGTGACTAATAAATAAGGATAGTTTATTAATATTATTAGTTTTATGCTTAAAAATTTCAATTGAAGGCTTTATGTTACAGTTTACAATAAAATGGAAATAATATGGAAATACCTTAGACTATATAATATTCATGACATTCACCATATTTGAAATTACGGTCATTGTGAGCGTATTTCAATATTTTCATTATCTGCTTTATATTAAAAGAAGTATTGTTATCGTTCTTTTGAAAATGGACCCTTCCTTCCTATACTTTTATCCCCGTACTTTTATCACCCCATTCTTCCGCTTTTATCAAGCGATTTAATGCTGCTTATAGAATCTAAAAGGTTCCTCTTATTGTAATGAGCGTATCTCGGAAAACGGCGTCTCATTTTTTATGTTCAACAGAGGAAATAGCGCCCGAGGGTTCGACTAAATCTTTAATAGATTTATATTTTCTTCAAATTGAAATATATGGGTTTAAAAATATATTGCCGTCATAATTTCACCGGAAATGTTCTTATTACTATGACTTTAAGTAATTACATTATGCAATTAGAAAATATTGCTAGCAAAAGTATAAAAGATACATTTCAATCTTCTTAAAAATTCTAAAAGTTTATAATTCTAAAGGTGCAGAAAGCTCTAAAAATGACTATATACGCAAGAAAGCTGTATATAGGTCCAGCAAAAGAATCAAAGCCCCGCAGGTCCCAGTCTCTCGATACCTCCTCGCTTCAGAAACCTCGAGACCTCGCCAGTTCGGCGAACATTTAAGTTTCAAAAAAACTCGGGTAAAAAAGAAGCCGCGACTCGGCCGCGGTGGCGCAGCAGCGGCAGCGTCTCTCGACTCGGTATTTTTAGCGAGCTTGCAGGCGCGGGCCGCGATAAAGCCGCTGGATTTAGACCCCCGCCTATTTACAATGCGCACCTAGCGCGTTTATTATTGCGCGCGAGCGCACGCGCGGATTTACGTGCGTAACTGCACGCGCGCTACTGGGTTCGACGACTCGCGCGAGCGAAAAAAAAAGTCGCGGAACGGGTACGGGGGGGGGGAGGTGATTTATCGCGCGGCGGATTATTGGCGGCGACGGAGGCTTCCTGGAACGGTGTACGGGGTTGTGATGAGGTTGCTGAAGCTAACCGAGAGGGGAGTTTTGGATTCGGTTTTGTCAAGTTTTGATTAAATTTCTCGGTGCCCTTTTGCATTTAATTAAAGTTTTCCGGAGGATTCGGATAATGCTTTTTTTGCATTCTAAAGAAGTTTAGGTACCCGCGTAAAACTTTTATATCCAATTCAATTTAATAAGGCAGCACATTGGACCTGTATAATACTGGGGACTCAAATAAATATTTTAGTAACAATAAAGAAGCGATCGAAAATGATAAACTGTACTATAATAATTTTAAGGGGAAAAATATATATTTTTTTTAAAATACAAATTTTTATTTCATCACTCTTTTTAATTAGATTTAGAAAAAGAAACTTTACTTCACAAGAAATAAATTCTTTCCAGCTGAACCCCCCCATTCAAGTAAATGACACTTTAATTCAAAAACAACAGTCGACAAAATATCTCCGTAGCATCCATAACCCGTGAAAACTCTCTCTCTCTCGAAACTCCTCCCGCGAAGCCCACAGCTAATACATCAATAACCATCACGGAAAAAGAAAAACTCGAGCTCCGCCGGCATATCGTACATATACATCCGCGACGCCTCGACGAATCGCGCACGTGTCACATCGACTTTACCCGGAGTCCCGAGTGACTTTCGGCAGAAAAACAGCCAAGATTCTTCCTGTCGCGGGCACGTGCGAACGAGTTGTCTGTATCCCCGGCGCGTAGCGCATCACTTATATTCCCCCGGCGGGAGGAGTCGCCTTTTTTTTTGCGCGCGCGCCGAGCCCCGGCTACAAAGGACGTGTATAAGCAAAAAAAAAGTGAGTGGCTGCGCGGCGACGATAAAGCTAAGTCTTTGTGAGTGTACGGCGCTTTTTCGGCCAAGTATTCGCGGGTTATTAACGATGGGGGAATTTTTCGGGAAGCTGCCGGGGGACGTTTCGGGCGTGACGCTTTTTCAGAGGTAAATGCAGGCTTTTTTTCCTTTGCCTCGTGGTCAGTTTTAGTAAGTTGATTGCGAAAGGATCTCTTTGTTAGCAAATATTTGATGGTAATCGCTAAAACCGATAACTTTATTAAAAGAAAATGCAAGTCAAATTGAGTCAGATTCTTTTGACAATCTGTATCAGAAAAATTGCTCTTGCAAATCAAGAGATCATTCTAGTTGCGGAAAATTACTTTGAAATTACACCGAATATCGCAAAAATACTACGATAATATTGCAACGAATTACTTTAGTACATCGTAAGCTACAAGTTCGCCAGATTGCAAAGATCGCCTGCATTCATAACAAAACCAAGAATTCCCCTTCGTTTGATCGCATTCACTTTTGCGCAGCGCGTACAACCATCCCATTCCCCTAATGAAAGCACTTTCTCTCCCGCGGCAACAAACAATTTAATACAATCTTCCCTTTTCTCCGATATTGCTCCAACTTCTCCTCTCGTCGCGTATACACCGCGGCAAGGGTCCAGAACGAGCTGGATCGTCGGTATGTACTCCGGAGGAGGAGCTCCATTTTCCTCCCACGTCGCGCATATAAAATATCCGCGCCGTACGAACTTATTTAAACGGCGACTAAAATATCCCCGGGGCGAACTTCGTGCTCGCGCGAAAAACACGGGAGCGCGCGGCGCGACGATTTGCCGCGCGAGAATATTGTCGTCGTTCCACCACCCACGCGGAGAGCCGAGGTTTTGCGATTTCGGTGCAGAAGTTGACGCTCGAGAGAGAGAGAGAGAGAGAGGCAGAGTTGTGCGGGGTTAGAGGAGTTTGCTTGCATGTTCCTAATAAGATTACAGGGGGATTCGATTCGTGCTCGCGACTTCGGAGAGCCTGGAAACCTGTTGCTGTTTCGGGACTTTTTGCGGTTCGGAGTATTGTTTGTACGAGGAAGCTCAAAGGTTGCTTTTCGAAATCTTGAATTTAACTTTCGAAAATCGCTATTTTAAAGTTAAATTTGTGTAATAATATTTGCAACCGGTAATAGAATGTTTAAAAATCTAAAAGTGGAATTTTATTTCAGAATCGAGAAGAGTGAAAGTCAAGGGTAATATGTTTAATTAAAGAATTATAGAATTACAGAATAAAACTTGTTATTATAATGTACTGGTCATATGTAATAATTTATTAGTTGCGTCATTTATTATTTTAATTTAATTTACAGCCTTAAGGTTGTACTTATAAAAAAAATAAAATATTATAGTACTGTTTATTGTTTAAGTGCACAGATATATTATTTAAATTAATATAATAAGTAAGTATATTAATAATTTTGTACAGAATAATAGAAACAAATTAACTACCATAGTTCCAGAAAATTTAATAAGCCATAACAAAAATAGATCACAAATAAAGAAAATAAATATATATGCATATATTAGCAGTTTATAATCCACTAACAACGAGGCATTTTCTGACTTAAGAAAAGTACTAATCATTCCAGCCGACGAGTTTCGTACGAATACCCACACTCAATTGGGCCGAAGGTATGACAGCGGAATAATAAAGCGGCAAAATTACCGTTGGCCCACGCAGAGTTACGAAGAAGAAGGATCGATCATTCGCCTCCTACTCCAACGATATCCTCTGGCACTCGATGATCGCCGGACGAGGGTTTCTCTCGACGGATTTCGGACGTGTCTTTACATCGATCCCTCTGCATTTTTCGCCGCGGCGCGATATTGCGAGATTGTTTTGCAGGCTCGAGTTTATGAAATTCCCGAACATGACCGTCGCCGAGAGAATTTATTCATTGGATTATTCGCATCGACAGGTGGAGAATTGGAATTGAAAAAGTTAAGTCTGCAGGTTAACGTGACGTTTTAGTAAAGGCAAAATTTCACTCTACGCTTCCTCGATTTTTCACTTATAAGTCTAGCTAAGCATGACGCGGAAGAATTTTCGCAATGGTGATTTATGAAGGCGGCGCATAAAGCCCGCGGCTCCTTATTAAAATGTTGGAGAACAAAATTTCATAGCCGAGAGATGTAAGTTTCTATTAAGATTTTGAGAAATTGTTGTTGGCAAACAGCTTAAAGTTGTACTCTTAAAACTGAAGGCGATTCTGCAAGTTTCGGAGCTTACGAGACACCATAAGATGCATAATCGGCAAAGTTCTTATAACTTTCGCTAGTCCGCGTTCGAAAAAGTGCACTAAACGAGAGTTTGGATATTCAATTACATAAAACTATAACACTCAATATAAAGCGTTCGTTAAATAAACAGTAAACTTTAATTCTGCAGCTTCCTCCGGCAATCTGCTAAATCAGCTAATCCCGTCGCCGGCATTTTCCACAAAGCCGCGTGCCTCGACCGAAAAGGTCAATAAAAGCAGCGGTGGCATTCATCCGCTCCCCTAACCTCCCCGGGAAAAGAGTGCGTACAGCAATCGGAGCCGCTCCGATAAAGGCCGCGTCCACGTCTCGCAGTCCAGCGAGACGTGCAGGTACACGACTCCTTACATCCCCCATCGATCCCGCGGCGCGAGATAAAACGAGAGAGGAAGCCGAGAGTCCCTCTGGGCGCGGGCCGAGTCGCGTGACGACCTGGAATTAAGGAGAGCTTGCGCAGCCTTTCTCCGCGAGGGAGCTCGATGCGGTTTGCATTTTAGTGTCCTACTTTTTCCTTCTTCTTGAGGGATTTCCGAGTTTTCGGCCGTGCAGCGGGGAAAGTTTCCATTCGCCGCTGGGGGGGGGGGGATTTCCTTTGGCCCTTGTTGTTTGTTTTTATGGAGGCTTTTAGGCAGCTGTGCGCGTTACGAGGAAACGTTTTCGGCGGGGGCAATGGCGAGTGTTGTGATGGCTGAGTGGGTTAAGGTGAATTAAAAGTTTCGCGGTGTATAATCGAGGGTTCAGATTCGAATAAGTATTTACCGTAAATTAAAAGATTACAATTGTTGATTAAATACTGCAGATTCGTTGTGTAAGAAAAAAAAGCTCGTTAACTTGGCGTAAAATAATAAAATTGCCATTTCTAGACTTTATGTAGTTCTGGAAAATAAAAATTTAATTATACAGAATACCCCTTAAAGTACCAAGAAAAATTATCTCAGAAAATGAGATTTCTGTAAAAATAGCTACGCAAACTTGCAAAACCAATTATGATCCCAAATATAAAACTCGATTGTTGCAATTATCCGAAATCTACAGTCGACCCGACGGCACTCCCCTCACAGTCATCGGAGCCTCGTCGTCGGGTTAAAATTAATCGACAGGTGCGACGGACGTGGAGATACTATTTTCGGCGGAAATTGAAGCGCGCCGGGAGTCCGTAGATTTCGCGTGCCAGCGAGCGAAGGACGGGAATAAAAAGCTGCCCCGTTTTTATTCGGATTTATCTCATTAGCATCGCGGGAATCGAAAGAGGAAAAGGCAAAAGCGGAATTGGAAATTCCTGCTTTTCTTTCCCTCGCTGCCACCCTCAGATTTATGGGAAAGATAGCTCTGAGATTTGGGAGGGAAAATCAGAGGGGATTTTTCGCTTTGGAAAGAATTTTAGAAAAATGCTTGATTGGAAAAAAGCAAACTGCTTTATTTAACGTTTTTAAAAGATTACAGTATATATGTTTCCGAATTCAATTTTTGAAAATGGAAAACGTCACAAGCTTCGACTAAATTAAATTTCCACTTTAGTTTGATTAGCATTTGAATCCTTACGTATATGATAATCCGAGTTTTAAATAGTTCGTTCTAAATTTGACTATCGATCTTAACTAAAAATATTTACGTTTAATTAACACATCCATCAGTAAAAGAGTCCATTTCTATTAGGCTTTGCAAGAAAAATATTTACGCCGTTCCCTACGTTACTAAGTAATTATTCTACTTTTAAAATTGAAGCCGCGCAGTAAAAGATCTTTAAATGATAAAACATTGCAAGTCGGCATTGCAATTAGCATCAAAGCGCCTCCCCCATTAAGCCTTATAGCGCTCGGAAAAAAAAAGAGACTCGCCGAAGATCAGCGGCTTAATTATTTACCCAGAAGCAGAGAACACAAATGAACTTGTTCCGACCCGGCGGATGCAAAGATATTACTCGGGCGTTGATTAACACAAAGCACGGCGGCAGCCTAGGATTCTATTTCCAGCGCGTCGAATTGCGCAAAATGGGTTATCAGCGAGAGAGCAGCGCGGGCGCGAGGCGTACAGAGGAAAGGATGCGCGCGCGCGGAGGACTTGGGGAACGGCGGGCGTTTAATTAAGCGAACGTAATCGCGGCCGCGCCCGGTATTAAAACTGTCAACAAGGAGTGCTGGGACTAGCCTTAGAACGGCGCGCGCGCGCGCGTGTGTGCCTTCTCATTTTCCCGCTCCGCTAATGGCACACCGGACGCCTAGCTCCTTGTTATTAATTCTGCGGGGAAGTAATGGGATTATCGGCCCGATCGGCAGGAAGGCGAGTTTTCGAATTTAAGGATTTGCCGACTGGGCGTTGGGGACCCGGTGAGGTTTTAGAGGGATTATTGGCTTGCTTGAGGATTTAAGAAGAATTGCGCTGAACCTTTTTAATTTTCAGATTCTGGTCCTCGGTGTGTTGCAATATAAATTTTGGTTGTAGGACTAATTTTCTCTAATTGTGGATTCTAAATCCAGCCAATTTTAAGAAATTTACTGTTGCTACTATCATGAAAGAAACCACAATTTCGAAATTTCCCAATGTAAAATAATACTTGATGGATTCGGGTCTTAGGCAGTTATCCAAATTCACGTTATAAAGTAATCTTTTCTCATAGTTCCAATCAATAAAATCAACGCTCGACTGCATTTTGACGCTCAACCGAAACTGCAACAGCATTGATTTTTAACGGAATAGCGGCGCTAATACAACTTTTCCTTCGACACGGCAAAAACAAAGCCACGTATAGCCGTTAAAGCGGCAACTTTAACAATAAAGGAGCGGATGTTTTTCTGGGCTACGTGGAGAGGAAGAAATCTACTTCTAATCAGACGTCGACAGATAAAATGAATGTAAGTGGATTCGAGGGCGATATCGCACTTATGGGGAAAGAAATCCCTCGAGGCGCGCGGATCAAACTCGCGTTTACTGTAAGCGAGATTGAACAGACCCGAGCCAATTCCCGACGCAACAACTGGGGTTAGTCCAAGTTCAATTGGGTAACGATGATTCAATGACGAAAACGTAAACATTGCGATATTGTAGATACTCGTTAATTGGGACTTTGGTAGTTGAACAATTTTAGGTGCGTTCAAGTTGAATCTGAAGTTAGAAGGAGCATCGAAAGTTGAGTGAAGGTTCTACTATAAATGTTTTATTCAATAAGTTTATATAAATATAAAGAAAATCCGTTTCTCAATAAAACCAACTTCGTACAGATTTACGAAACAACTTGGAATCTCTTTCTCAGCTTCGACCGAGAAGCTTCAAAAACTTTTTAACCCACCGTAACACCTAAAAGAAAAAGCCCGAGTCCCGTTCATATTATGCTAATCAGACGACCCCTGCCTTCCTTCCCGAGAAAAAAGCACGACTCGACGCACCGCGGAACCGACAAAAAAAAGACTCGCCCGTCTGCAGTCCTGTAACGTTAATGGTTACGATCGCTCTGACCCGAATGCGGCGCAAACAGACTCGGAAGGAACTCCCGCTGGCGCCGCTTACGCAAAGGAAAAGTTTAAGGACGGATGGTCACGACTCGCTTTCGCGTTCGGTCGTCATTATCCGTCATATCGTGTCCTACATCGTTCCCTTTTTCTCTGCGCCCCGGGAAAAACGAGGCCAGCGGGATTGTTTTCGGCTGCCGCGATTATTTGTCGGCTTTATCGCCGACCCTATTTCCAGTGGATTATCGCTGTTTAAGCGGTCGATCGGTCAGGACGAGTACCTTATAATCCTGAGGTGCCGGGGTGTCGTCGATCAATTGTTTTGCGGTTTTGGTAATTTCTTACCGTCTATGTAGGGACGATGAATTTTTGGGGAAGTTTTTGGAGCTCGGTAAAGAATGGATGAATTACGAAGGGGAAAACCTGTTTAGATTTATATCAAGTCTGGTCCTCGTTTACTTGTTTTTAAGAGGAAGATTAGTATTCTGGTGCATCGAAATTTTTAATCGAAAAATTTAATGTTTTACGTGTGCTGGATTATTTTTACTTATCTTTTGAATTTTTTTAGCAAATTAATTTTTTTCTCCAACTATTCCGAATATACACCGGTAAGTGCTTTTCTCAAAAGCAAGAACGCAAAAACTAACGCGTACGATACGGTGAATCAAAATTCATTGACCCGCACTAATAAGCTAATAAAGTTCAAAGTCAAGCCGCGAGTGCTGTTCTCGCCTTTGTAAAGCGGCGTTCGATCATTTCGCGAAAGACGTCAGTAAAGATTCAAATTATTTCTTCTCTTTTGCCGCGGCTAACAAAAGCAAAATAAACGTAGGCCCTCGAAAGTATACGAAAATATCCGCGACGCCGTTAAGCGAATCTTGCGGAGCTGTAAAAAGAAGATGCTTCCCAGCATCGCCAATCTAGTTATGACAATCGCTCGGCGGCCGCTTGCAAGTATTGGGGGGAGAGGAGGAAGAGGGTAGGAAGGAAAAACATACAAAAAGGAGACCGCTGATAATAAAGGTCGAGATAAGAGAGAGTATAGAGTGGGTATTAATGAAATCCCGAGGGTAGTTCGCAAAAGTCTGAATGATTGTTTTGGCGGAATATAAAAATATAACTTCCAGGAAATAAAGTTTTATATATAATTTTGTGTAAATTTCTTAATTTTTATTACGCGGAGAAAAATTCTCTACTAAAAACTTACAATAGATTTTTTGTAAAATTTAATATAGTTTTGGTAAATTATACATAAAGCTATTGTGATTTTCCCAACAACGTCAGTCTGCGAGAAAATTAAGATTGACCATTGCAATTTTCGGTAGAGAACTTTTCTCCGCGCACGAATATTAAAAAATATATATTTCATTTACTGTACGGAGGGGTCCTAATCCTAAAATGACTCTGAATCCCACTCCATTTTTTTCAAGGCATGAATTTTTTAAATTTCACCCATCGTCCCTAGGGAAATTTGACAAAACTTATAGAGGAATCTTATCTTATCAGACATTGCTCTGCTTAAGACCCACGCCTTATTCCAATCAACCTTCCACCCTTTTTCTGGTGTATATACCATAAATCGTGCGAATGCTTGTGCATGCAAAATATTATTAAATTTGTTTATTAAAAAAAACAATGGGAACAAATAGTTCACGCGTAGATTGAATGGTAAAATTTTATTGAATGCTAACAAATCAAACAAATCCTTGCTTATAATAAATATCTTTTTAACCGATGTTTAAATGCTCAACAAACTTTACAGCCAGAAAGTAACTTTTTTAATCTCCAAACTTCTCCTTCGATCGTAACGCTTCATTAGCCGCTACACTAAACGCTTATAATGCTCCCCTCCCTCCCATCCAGAATAATCAGAAAGAATTAATAATAATTTCCAAATTCATGAATATTCCGCGGATCGTAAAAAAAAAATAATCTTCAAAACATAGTTTTGCAAAAAACGAATAACTCGCGCGCGAACCGCCTCTCTGCAAGAGCGAATTTCCATATCCTCCCCAATTTAAAAAAGAGAATATAAGAAAAAAAGAGGGTCGACTGACCTTTCTCGTGCGAAAGAGGGCGACGACGGTGATGAGATTGCCGGGTATGCCGATGATCATGAAGAGAGTGCAACAGCTGGCGGCGAACTTGAGGCTCCAAGCCGGGTAGTCCTGGAAGAGGACGGCCAGGCCGGGATTCTGGATGACCTCCTGGATCTCGTATTCGCTGGCGTTGAGGGCGCTCTCGTTGCTCCCCATCCAGTACTCCAGCATCTGCGAACGCAAAAGGACCCGCCGTCGTGTGAGGATCTTTCCCTTTTTTTTTTGTTCCTAAAGCGAGCCCTCTCCCCCCGTTTCCATTCTGACACTGACAAACGAACACGGGCCGAAGAAAGCTCCCGCGACGGCGATTCGACCTGTTTTCTCGGACGGTGTGGGGGGGAGTGTCGTAGAGAACTGCGCGGTATTTTAGAGGCGACGAGGAGAAGGAGATTTAAGGAAGGATGCATTGACGGAAGAATTTCGCTGCTTTGCTCTCGATGCGGATGTTGAGTTGCGCCTTTTTCCGGATTAACGACGTTCTTTGGGTTAATAAAAGAGAACTCGTACGGCTCGCTGGAGTTGTTTACAAAATACGACGCTGCTGAAGTAATAATTTCCAAGTAGCAAAAGCTAAAACGGCATCGGTAGTTATTGCAACTCTTATTGTAAAAAATTCCACCGCTATTTAATTAAAATTCTAGTTATTTTAGTTTCTGAAGTGAAGTATTCCATTAACGTTTCTATTATTTGCGGTATTTAGCATTCGCGCAAAGAGAGAAGTTATTATTAAATTTAACTGCGAACTCTCAAGGGTTGCAAGTTGTGTACAAAAAACCGAGCACGCAAGAAAGTATGTAATTAAAGTCACTTGAAAGCACCATTTTTCTATTAAACTTTCTTTTCTCCCCGAGACATCTAATTTTGCTGTTAAATAAACTACGCATTATTTTTGAGGTTCGAATTAAAATTACTTTATGATTATTAATTTTAATTTGTAATAATTTTTTTAAAAATTGATTTCGTTTTTGGTCTGCGTGCCTTACATTATACGCGAAAAAAAAAGAATGTAAAAGGTAAAAAAATAAAACCGAAATAAAAAATACTTAACAGACACACAGCCGAAGATATTGAAAGTTCTTGCTTCGAAAATCAGCAATTCCTGCCCTCGACACCCCCCCGTCCGCAATTGCAATCCCGTAAAATATATACAGGTCGCGACCCGAGAACACTCGTTTCTCTCGATCACCCCCCAAGCCGACTCGAGCGAGCCGTACGGGCATCCCTTTTTCGTACGTGTCGCTCCTTACTACGTCCATCCCCCCCGGGCAAAACACACCTCAAGGCCAGAGGGAGCGAAGAAGAGCCTGTTTTTATTTGTCCGCTCGAGAGAATAATCGCAGGCTTTTATTAGTGTCCGCGCGCGTTTATTGAGCCGGGATAAAAAGCGCGAATTCCCGGCATTCCGTCGGAAATTGATGGGGAGGCGCGAATTCTCCCCTTTCGAAGTATGGATATCGGGAGACGAGCTTTCTTATCGGCGAAAGGGCGAATAAGTCGCGGGCTGGTTATTTGTTTTCGGTTAAGAAAACGGCGCTCGTAAAAAATACATTTGCAGTAGTTGGATTAGTAAGGAAACCTAATCTATAGTTAATCATATTTGATGCTCGCATAAAAACTTTATTTATGTTGATCACGGCAATTTTGGTGATGTATCTTATTACTGCTATTGTTCTTGATATAATGTAATAGTTTCTTGGAAAGAATAGACCTGTTTAATTTTCCATTAAAATACGACAAAGCTGAAAATTATTTATACAAATTGTATTAAAACCCTGCAAACCCTACATGGTCCTTTAAGTGACTAAACTCAATGACTTTATGTCTCAAGAATTAAGAAAAGTTGATTCTCCGCATGATAAAATAACCGTCATTGTGACGCTGCAACAGTGGATAATTAAAGAGCAATCGGATAAGTTGGATAGCTTTTCCGTACGCCACGCGGAGTAAAATCGACGAAATTATTATCCCCCGTAACTCGGCGAATTTCCAAGCGCCGCGCATAAAAGTAATCCCGCCGATGAAAACTGCTTTATAGCGGCTCTGGTTAATCGAGACCGGGACTTTACATGCGCGCAAAGTCGTTACGCAGTGTGTCAGCACTTCCTCGATTGGAATTCATTGTACGGACACGAATACCGAGATTTAAGGGGATCAAGGGACTATAGAGTCACTTTAATCCTGCTTTTCAGCGTTCGAAGCACCGTAAGAAAACTAATCGCGTACAATATATTCATATAAAATTAAATTTTTTAAAAATATTTATTATTTCCGGTTTTCTTAGAATTTTATTTTAAAGATGACTTTTGCACTTTATGTAAACTCATAGCTCTTTGCGTTCGAATGATGGAAGTAATGGTGTGTGAATAAAGGGAATAGAACTTTATTCGGCAATGGTTATAAATTGAATTTTATTGATTCCGTAATCACTCCGAAAGCTTTTGGCCGACTTTACATTTGTAGAGGGTCGTTAAAGTTAACGATACCCGCAATTCCTTTAATTATAAAAGCATTAGTCGTGTTTCGCTAGAACTTAAGTAGAACGAGCAGGAAGCTTTATGCTAACGTAAATTCTTAGCTTATTTTGTTTATATCCCTTTTCCCAAAATGATCTACCAATTATCGAGCTAACTGGAGTACTTATTAAATAAGTAAATGTAATTGAGGGAAATAAACGTAGTTAATGGAAGCTCTTCCTTAATTTTATCAGTTTTCTTTCAAATTTTCTTGTCTGTTTTTTGCAAAATGTTTATTACAACAGTTTGGATTGCACGTCGCAAATCGCTAATACATTGCTTTCGATATCCGCTCAAAAGCTCGTGGAAACTTTCATTTCCGCCGAAAACAACACCCTCGAATTATACAGCGCTCGTACCATAAAACACCCAAAAAGGCAAATTCCCCACGAAACCTAACTTTTCCGACTGTCAAAGGGCCAAGAAAACTCGCTCCCGAAAGAGCAGTACTATAGAGATGCTATCAAACGTCTCTCTCCGCAACTATGTCGTTCGCACGGAAGAAAGAATCAGGGACGGCCATCATAACTCACGTTCGCTCGCGTGCGAGCATAATATCTATATATCTACTTCCGAAAAATGATAGGAGGCTAGATGATTAACGGCTAACGAAGCGCTTCATGCGAGTGGATTACAGTCCAAAATATTGATTCTCGGGTAATCTCCTGGACGAGTTCGTATAGCTTTCCAGTTTCAATGCTTTCGGGCTTCTTGAGGGGAAATTAATCCCAATAAATGAGATTTGACAGGGAAGGGAGCACGTATAATGGTAAATTATAAAAGATGTGCTTTTTATTTGAATGATTTAAAAAAACAAACTTTTAAACGAGCTTTATCAAACTAAAAGCAGTTTATCGTCTTATTCTGGATTTAGTTTATAAGAAAAACGATTTTTTAGGGAGGAAATTTTATTAAAAAATGAGCCATATAAGTTAAGCCTCTTAAATCTCTTTTCTTTGTGAAGTGTTCTACAGAAAAAATTCAGTGGTTCTTTAAAGACTATTAATCTTATCAAAAGTACGAGAAATACCTTCACTAAGTTTTAAGTAAATTATATCGTTTGTTTGAGGTTACATTTCCATTTATTAAATTAGGAAAGGTACATTTAGAAAAAGGTTCGTCAAAGTTTCGCATTAGTCAGAAAAAAGCTTTCCATTTCCTGTGCTATCGTAAATCGCATTCTTCAAGATAATCTTCAAATCAGTAAAAAAAGTTTATCTTTTTACCTTCCTATTTATAAAACTAGCATTTTTAAATTTAGGCTTTTATACAAAAGTATGCCTGAATTTTTGAAAGAAAGAAATTTAAATATTTCCGACGATTGTGCGGTGATGAATAATAAAAGAAAAAGCAGATTTGCTTAGCATTTTTCTTCTTGATATTACGCGATGAAAAATAATGAAAAAATAAGCGAGCTTTTAAAGCGATTGCCGCTTTAAATTGTAATAAACTGGCGCTTTCTCGAGCTTTCAGATAAGTGCTAAAATGCAAAAAATTCTTTATATTTGCCGAAAGAGCAGCTTTCTTTTACGGCACGACAATAAGACACCGGCTGCTTTCCCTTAGCTACATAACAGAGACAAAGTCTTTTTTTTGCCCGACGCAATAACGCAACGAGCCATTGTCCCTTCGCCGGGAAATATAAAGTCTTAATGTAACTCTCTACGAGCGCTTAAAAGCTGCCAGTTTGCATGTTTTTTTTTTGCAGAAACGTCGAGTCTGCCGGAGCTTTTTTCTGAGAAAACAAATTAGCCGAGTGTGTCATTGACTTCGAGAGAAAAATCGGAACGTGAGCTTGCGGAATCTTAATGATCGAGAGTCGGAAGTGATATTGGTTTCTAAAGGAGTGAATAAAAAATTGACTTGGAGTAATGGATTTTTTCGTCCGGAAGTAGTAGAAAGCAAATGTACTGTTTATTTTGTAAGAGAGCATAAAAATCGGGTTTCTGATAGAATTTCGGTTATAAAAAAGGAAAATTTACTGTCAAACTTTCTGAAAATTCACTTGCATTTACTTCAGATAAGAACTGCAACTTGCGGTAAACTGCATAGTGAATTTTGTTTTTATATGAACGAAATACTGTGTTCACGATTTTCTGGAAAATATTTTACAACGATTTTTTAAAATATCTTTTTATCTTACAAATTTGTTTTTGAATATAACAGAGTAATTCTATATATCTTCTGGTTTATGTAAGTTCGAACGGCGAAATAAATAAATTTATAAACAAATATAAATTTATTTAATAAAAAACTAAAGATTGACGCTTCAAGCTTTAAGGAACCCTTATTTTCATCAATAAATTATAAATTACCGAATTATTCTCTCAATAAATTTTCCATATCTAAGAAAACAGTGAGCCCATACACAAAAAAGGGAGTAATCCAAGTTCTAATATAATTACTCCACGAGCCATCTTAAACTTCCAAGTGCTACTCGGCGCGTACACGAAACATCTATTAAGCAAACAAGAAGAAACGAGATGAAACGAGGGATAAAAACTCGGCTCTATTTTCGCGCGGGAATAACAAACTTTCTCCTCTCGCATTCCCCGCGTTCTAAAACCCGCACTTCTGTCCCGAGGATCTCGGGCCAAAAAAAAAAAAAAAAAAAAAAAAGCCAGCGCGATCGATGAGTCGACCCGAAAGGATAAACATTTGCGCCGAAGATTGGAAAGTCCCTCCCCGAAACGGATGGATTTTATATGTAGGCTCCGGATGCATGTGTTGGAATACGAGAGGAGGCTTGCATTCCCTTTCGTGCTCAGGGCTGAGTGCGCCCTTGACGCCGGATAGAATATTTATCGGCCCTGCTTTTTGCGGCTTTTCTTATTTTTGGACTCGTCGCTCTTATTTTCGTCTCTTCGGGGACACTTTTGCTAATGCAAAGTTTTGGGGGCCGGCGTTAAATGGGCCATAAATTGTTGGTTAGTATAATTAATATAGACCGGACATGATTGATGGTTTTTATAAAAATAGCTCGATGTGATAGAGCTCTTGATAAAATAAGGAAATAGAATCAAGGAAGGAAAAACGTGCAGAGGATAGTGATTGAAGTGAGGCGGAAAAACGCGGACGAAATTATTGTATTATACTAGTTTAAGATCGGTTTTCCAAAATGTCAAATAATTTCACAAAAGGTGAGCGACAACGCCGAAACTGCGTGTACAAGTCTAGTAGTCGTTTATCGTTTACAGTTAACGATGCCAGTTCGTGAACTTGACGTTGAAAATAAATCGAGCCTTGCAACGAAAACGCGAGGAAGTTTATTTTCACTGAAAATAGTTACCTATAGTATTTTCATCTTGAGACATTGTTGACTCTATTTGAACATTGATGATTATATTGTAATTTTACCCACTTTTGCGATGAAAAAAAGATTTATGGGGTAAAAAAAGCAAAAACAAAATAATGGTAGAAGCGTAACAAAGTAACTGGAGGTTTCTTTGCAAGAGGAATCAGTCAAGTGTCGGATTACTTTTTTATGAAGTTGAGGTTATTAATGTTAGGACCTCTTTTGGAGATCTAAAACTGAAAACCATTAATTTTCCCGGCTTTCCTGATACGTCGTAAAAATGGTTTCCATAAAATATTTAATGCCGTGTGTAATGTGCTCCGATGGTATCTTCAAAATTCATGACCTTTTTACAGATAAGTTTAGGATTGAAAGAAATTTTCAACCGTGATTCAGTATTCGCAATTAAATTAAAAAAAATTGATTCTCTTGAAATTCCACGCGATAAATGGAAATCAACAAAAAATTGGCAAAACAATGACTTTTCACTCTCAACGTACGAAAACCCATCGTATTCAATAAAGTCGTCGATTCGATTTAAACGCCAAATTCACCGGCTATTAAAAATGCGTATATGAAAAAACGAGATACCTCAAAATTGCCCAGCTTTCAAACGTTCCTCCCGCAATTCGCAACAAGATCCTCGCAAGCTCGCTTCCGCACCCGGGCCGCGAACATATTCAGCCTTGGTAGGAGACGGACGGCGGGCTCTCAGCCCATGCCAATCACGTGGAGGTAGCTGTCCGAGCCGGGCTGAGCGACGACCGGCGCCGGTTTTCTCGAGGAGCCGCGGCGGTCGACTGAGACGCTCGTCGACTGAGACGCTCTGGACCGGAAGGTCGCGCCTGCGCCGAGCGCGCACTTTTTTTTTTTTGTCGGGGGGGAGGGGTGCGGAGTGTGTTTCCACCGGGGGACGCGCGGATTCGCCGCGGTTATGAGGAGTAATGAAGGTGGGCTCCGGATAACCGAACTAATGGAAATTGCTGCCGGCGTGTAAATAAGCGAGCATTAAGTGCCGGAACGCCGGGCTTTTTTTCCTTAAGTTGCGGGTGTATGATTTGGGATTTGGAGGGGGAACGACGCGGGGAGCTGCGGAAACGTATATAATGGTAAGCACGCAATCAGGTAAGAATGTACAGTTTTTATTTTATTGGGAAAGATTAGAAGGTGGGTATTGTTTGGAAATATGCTTACAAGAATAATTCATTTTATAACTCCAATTGTTAACAGGACATTACAAATATTGAAAAAAAAAGATAAAAAAAAGTCTGCTAAAAATTGATGAAAAAATTATTTCATCCATTTAATATTATTATTCACAGTGAAATAAAATAAATTTTCTACATTTATAGAATTATTCGGCATTATTATTAGAATTAAAACAAGCAATTTTCTGACGCCAGCTGTAGCACACACGCTAAACTATCATTTTTATTCCGAGCTCTCCAGAAAAATTCAGCCCGACCACAATATAACCTCCCTCCAAAAGCGCTATTTCGGGCCAAAAAAGTAGCAACAACTACCTTCGGGGAAAAAAGAAACGGCGTCCAAGCCAGGCGGCGTTCGTCGAGGGCCGTAAAAGCGGAATGGCAAGGAGCAAGCGAGTAAGAATCACGAATCCCCCGGACGGCTGCAGCCCGACCTACGGCGGGGTCGATCGCGTCGCCGTCTGTATATCGAGGCAGGGGCTACGACCGCCGGAATTCTCCGTGGCGGACGCGGCCGCTGGTCAAGGCCGCCGAATCGGCATAATATTTCGGGGCTGCATCGGGAGCTGCGCCGAGAGACGCTGGCCGCGCGTTTCGGTCGCGGATTTGTCTGTTGGAAGGGCGCGGTTTACTTGTTGAGTGTCCGCGGGGAAGTGAGTAGGTGTCGTTCGGGGGGGAGATGAAGGTATTTGCAGAGAAAGCTATTTAGGAAGTTAGCTATTAGGTAAACTTTGGAATTTGGCTAGAGTACTTTTCTTTGCTGTTAGATGAAGTATGCAATTAGCAAAGTTGTTGAAAAACAGTTGATTATTGCTGCAATGTTAAATCTTTTAGAATAAACTTTTTTGTACGATAAAAATAATAATTCTTGTATATCTATGAACCCTCGTGTAAACGTCTATGAGCCCTCATGTAAGTACCACAATCATGCTCCATCAAAAGCAAATAAAAAGTCGAAATAATCGAGCGCGTCTTTCGAGCGACGTTCTAAGCGGCACGAAATCGACTGGAGGGCAGAGCGGCCGGTATTAATTCCCATATAAAAGACGATGTCCGTGTTTTGACAGCTTCGGCGTATATACATAAACTGCGGTCGCGCGCGTAAATGCACGCGCCGCGCGTCTCCGTCGTGCAGCTGCGCTCGTTATTGTATGACGTCAGTTTTTCGATCCCTTCGCTGAAAATCGCGGCCGGCGTGAAAGCGCGCTGCGTACGAGGAAGTAACGGGCGCGCGCGTGTTTATGCGTGTGTATAACTTCCGTTTGCGGGTTTGTTAAAAGTCAGAGCTGGTCCCCTTTCGACCGGGCTGCCTCCCGCGAGGAGCGAGGTGTCGAGATTTTTACGGCTTCTTTGTGTGTTTTGTTTGATAATTCTGTTTGTATTCTCGATTTTTGGCCTATTTTTAATATTTTGCCGCGAGATGAGTCAGGAGTTTTGGAAAGTACGCTCTCGTCCTCGTTTTCTGACGCGACTTTAGATTTCACGAAGAACTTTACTGAAATTACTATAAAGTATTATTAGTTTGTTTTATTGTCAAAATCTTGTATTTTTTACTGGCTGAAATTTGCATTTGGCGCGAATACGAAAATGGACTGCCGAGAAAAAAATTAAAAAATTAAACCTGTCGAGAAGTCTTGTGATTTCGCAGCATATATTTATGGTCTGCATATCTTTACATTCATGCAAATGTGAACTGCTAACTGAAATATATTCAATCGTCATTTTTAATAAAAGGAACTGTTAGACAGATATGTGCAATTTCTCACACGTAATTTAACATGCAAATCAATGCGCAAAAGCAATTTATTAAATCTTAATTGTTTCGTTTCAATTTCTCAAACGCTAATTACATATATCTGCTAAACCCTTTAAGCAAAAAAACACTTGCAATAATTCACCAACCGAAACGTTTTAAAACTTTTAAAATCCCCCCCACAATAAAAGCAAGCGCAAACCCCGCGGAGGCAACGACTCTCAAAATACGCGACAAGCCCCGAAACCTCTTAAAATTCAAGACCTCGCTCGGCCAAGCTCGCGCTCGAAGAATCACCGAAAACCTCCCCGCCTCATGTAGCACAAAGGCCGAATTTCACGCCGCTTTAACAGATTGACCGAGCTTGACGATCGAAACTGGGCTTTATCGCAATACTATCCGGCGTCGGTCCCTACATCCTTTTTAAAAATAATTACGGGAGGGGGAGCGCTTGGGAAGGAAGGAAAGCGATCAAGGTTCCTATGCGGCCGCTCCACATTTTTTCCAAGGGGGAGGGAGAAAAGCGCGAGCGAGCGAGTTATGGATCGTAATAAGCAGCCTTAATCGAGCCTGCTTATCGGGCTTTGTCTACTCGCCCACCGGGCTCTCTCGGGCTTTTTACGTTCTCCCCGCCCCCCCCTCTCCGACTTATGCTTCTCCGGCGTGGGCTCAATTGGCTGGCTTGTCGATCGCAGTTTTTTAATTGATTGAGGTGTTGCCGAGCGCGCTTCGGGCTTGGATTGATTGTGGTTCGTTGGCGAGAAAGTTTTAACGCTGGATCGAACGTTTAATCGCGTATTACTTATTGGAACACTGCTCGAATTAAGCAATGCAATGCAATTTCTTCATACATTTGGCTTCTTAAATATCCATTTGCTTAAGAATCTAATTTACGAAACTGCTAAAGCTTAAAAATAGGAGTAGCGTTGGTAAGGCACATTTAATCTTCATGAAAGAGTGAAAGTTTTGTAACCCAACAAAATAATAATTTATCATATATAGTAATATGCTGAATAGATAGTACGGCATTTTAATATCTATAATAAGCAAAGCCATTTGTGTATATATAAAAAGTTTAGAAAATAATAGTTTTCCTTCCAACAATGCACATTCTTGAGAGCATACTAGAAAGTAGGAATGCAAGTCTTCATTTCTCAGGAATGCTGGCTTCTAAATGTCGAGCGATTCCACCTGTTGCTAAAGACAAAGAAAATAGCTCCCGAGGTAAGTGGGAAGCGCTGCCGCGGCGTCGGCGGTAATCGCAGAACGGTGCCGCGCGGCCAGCATCTCTCTCTGTGGGCTCTCCGCTTCGCCCGAAACTCAAAGCCCACGCAAATCGTCCACAAAAGCCCGCGGTGTCGGTCGAGAAGTCAGACGAACCATCAGCCGGAAGCGGGCATCCGATCGGACGCTAAAACGGCCTTTCCGGTCGTTAGAGCCGAAAACGGTGGATAACAAAAAATGCCTACCTGCGCCGGTGAATCAGCGAGCGAGGATGGCGTCAGCGGAGAAAGGCCGGGAATCGCGGCGTGTGTGGTACCGCTGCACCTTGCGTGACGAAGCGCTTCTGTATGCGCGCGCGCGCGCGGCAAAGTGATTTCGAGCTGATGGCCAAGTAATTGAGATGTGGGAGAGACGCGGGAGGCCGATCGGTTGACGCGGTGTCACGAGTCGTTAGGTGTAATGGGACTGTTTTCGAGGAGGATGTTTAGGGGAGTGCGTGGACGGCTGTGAAAGTTTTAGGCGGGGAATGTAAATTAGAGCGTTTTTGAGTGTTTGGATCGTGCTCTCCTAAGTTTGTAGAGCGAGACGTATTATTGAAATGAGAGGATTGCTTTAATTTGCGCAAATTTTAGTGAAGAGGATTTTTAGAACCGAAATTAACAATCGGAATCGGCAGAACAGTAACGAGAATAAAAATAAAGAATTCTTTTATCTAAAGAATTTGGTTATAGTTTCTCTATTCCTTATCTTGGGCACCGTCAATTTGCCTCTCTCAGGTGAACACACACACACACACATCGCGGTGCATTCTCACAAAATTATTCAGTCAAACTCTCGGTGACTCACAGAACAAATATGTGCCTTTAATTCTTTGAAAGAGCCAAAGAAGCTCAGTGTTTTATTCTGAACAAAAGGAGAACGGATTAGGTAGCAAAACAGTACGAGAATCTCGAGTGTGAGAGAGGAGCCCAGATAAAAAATCCGTGAGTCTGTCTGGTTCCAGAGTACGCACTTTTGAATGCCGTTTCTCGTGAATGTTATCATTAAATCGAATTTTTTTTTAGGCCAAGGGAAATTGTTTAATTATAGAAATCTATGGCGACAATGAACGCAATTACTACAAGAAACACTTATCTAATTGCACCGATCCTAATTTTTATCATATTTTTTTTTACGCAAAAAACATTACGATAACTTTTCTCGATAGGAAAATCAGTTTAAAAAAAACTCCGTCTATAAAAATAGACGAATCATCAATCGCACTTCGATTAAAAGCGATATATACCCGCATCTACAATTCCACACTCCCTCATTGATCTCGTCATCCATTCATAGAACCGCATATACGCAAACGCTATCTATCGAAGTCAGTGATCCCAGTGCGAACGCAAACGCACATATGAAACGCGAGCCGCGGCCGCGAACAGAAAAAAAAAAAAAAAAGGAGAGCAAACACATACCAAGCCGGCGGCGCTGCACTGCTGCTCGCATCATCGGGGCGAATTACACAACGCGAACTCTCACGATAATCGAGTTTCGTAATTGCCCTCTGCATCTCCTAACCCACACGGCGCCGAGATAAAGGAAAGCGCTCGCCGCGCGCGCGCAGCTGCGCCGCGAAAAAGGTCTCGCGAACGTTTAGCCGGCCGCGCGCGCGGCGAGCGACTTTCGCGCGAGCTTGTGTCAGGACGCCCACGCGCGCAACCTGCACCGGGGGAGCTCGGGATATTGCGCAAAGCGATGCAGCAGGACTTCCTACGGGCGCGTAGGAACTAATGGAGAGGCCTTTGCCGGCGGTGTTTTTTTTTTTTTTTTTTTTTTTTTCGTGGGCGATGACACAGTCGCGCGAGAGAGAGATTGGGAGAGGCCGCCGCTGAGGCTGATAGGCGGATGTGCGTGTTTTGCTTTGCCTTTTGCTTTTGCAAGGCGGCAATTCTTGCGCACGGTTTTTAGTTTCGCGCGCGATTATTGCTAGGCGATGGCGGCGTTTTCTCTCGTTTTTGTTTTTTTTTAATTGAGAACTCGAAGACGAGTTGAAGTCTTAAGTTTTTGGAACAGGTACGAAGCGAGCGAAATAATCGCACCATTATCTCTGCAATTATTTCCAGAAAATAAGACTAAGAGAGAGAGTTGTTGAAAGTCAAACGTCATAATACGCTATCTAAAGTTTTAAATAAAAAGGTGGTGACAATCGAGACGGATATTAGAGCCCGTGTTATTTTTAACTAATCAAAGCGTGCGCGTTGATAAAAAAAAAAAAAAAAAAAAATTCAACTCAACCGAAAAGCCGTGCAGCCGTAAAGTTTTGAAAACAAAAATTCTCATCAAAAGCGCGGCGCTCGTATTATCCTCGCGACTCACCGAAATCCTCCTCTCTCAGATCTCATCCATCCTCCGGCAGCCTCGAAGCTCCCAACAATTACGCAACGCAATCGGCGCGCACACCGTTCAGGCCGCAAGCTGCAGGTAAGGTCTGGCGGATGATGTGTCCGCGTGGCCGGCTCGACTGCGAGGCCCCCACCTCCGGCCTCTTAGCTCGGCGACTCGGAGAGTCGGCAGCGGCAGCGGCAGCAGCTCTCTCTCGTCTCTCGGCTCTGGCCGCGCGTTTGACAGAACGCTGCCGAGCGTCGCGCCGCTCGCTCTCCTTGCGCCGGCTCTAGTGTTTCCTCTTTTGTGCGAGAGCGCCGGGTGTGCGCGCCTAAGGACGTGCGGAGGACAGACGCCGGCTCTCGGGTGATGTGTGTGTGAAGTGAGGTGACGGCCAGGCAGTACTGTTCCCGGTGTCGCTGACGCTGATCGCTGCTTCTGCGAGGATCGGTTTGGGGTTTTAAAGGTTCGTATGGGCACAACGGTTGACGACGTTGACTCTGGAGATCGGCTGCCGTTGAGGGAGGTGGAGAAAAAATTCGTGATTTGTTTGGAGGAAATTCGCGCGGAGCGATTTAATGCTTGCGCAATGAGTAGGCAGTGTTTTGCTGCCGAGTACACAATAGTGCTGACCTTCCCTGGTTTTTACGGCAGTTCGGAATGAAAAGATAATACAAGTCAAGTATATTAAAAGAAAATAAAGTGCAGAGTTAAGTTTTTTACCGTGTTTGTTTATTTGCTGTAATTGCTACTTTAAAATATAGTGTTTTGCGTATAAAATACAAATGAAGCTAAATATCATCGTTTACTTACACAAGGCAGTGGAAAAATTTACGAGTTTCAAGGCGCAATAACTATTAAGTGATTTAATACTTTTTAAAATTAGATAATAATTTCAGTTAAACGACGAGCATTTCGTGGATGCTTACAAACGGTGTTCAACCACTTGGAAGCTGTGAATTATTTTGAAAAATGAGTAAACCGGCATAACTGAAAAAAAAAAAATAATTCTAGATAAATCTACAGTAAAAGCTATTAATAACACAATATCAGCTCACTAATAAGTCATAACGATTTTTTATCACTTCCATAAACTCGAGCAAAATTGAATTACAAACGGACCAACGAGCCGCGCTGCACCTCCATAAAAAATCGTTTATAGACCAAAAAGCATTTTTGCCTGAAAGCTCGGCCAGATTAGATTAAAATCGCTTCTCTCCCTCGCACGTTGGAATTGCAGCCGGCGCACTCACTTATCAACGAGCCGGCAACGGTTTTTCGGCCCAAAGAAAGTCATTCTCCCGATAAAACAAGCTAAGGCAAACATGCCTCTCTCTCTCTCTCGTCCCTTTATCTGGCATTTTTTTTTTTCAGCCGCCGATCTTTCCCCTCGTCGAGGACTTAATTGTTTGGCTGGCCACTTTGGCCCGATTAACTCCGCGAGGGATCTTTTATTCTCGAAAAAATTGAATCGAGAGAGAGAGAGTGTGGGCTGCTTTAGAGGCCGAGGCGGGTTTATAAGTCAAGGAAAGTAATATATATCTATCGCGGAAATTTAGAGCCCTGTACTTTCTAAGCTACGATATATCACGTGATTTTTTTTTTACTGCGGGCGAATGCGACAGCTGCAACAGGTTAGCGAAAGGGTCCAGTGATAATCAATTACTGCTGTAATAACCATATTAATCGCACCGCTTTCAAAAGGAATTGATCAATTTTTCATTTGCGTCTTTATCCTACGATCGCAGAACTACATTACTAAATTTCACGCTTTGCTCTGTTAATCATAAATTATCTAAATAATATAAAGTGTAATTATCAATTTACATAATGCAGTCGTATTAGCAGTTGTAACTTTGTAATAGTGTCGTTAAAAAAAAATTGAATTAAAATACCTTTGCAATTGACAGCAGAAATGACATCTACTTAGGACGGGATCTAAAAGTAGAATTTACGACAGCAATGGTTGTAGCAACAATGGATAACGATACAATAGCGGCAAACGACGATTTCTTTCTCTCAAATAAAAGCACTGAAATTAAGCACCAGGCTCG
Source organism: Ormyrus pomaceus (assembly GCA_900474385.1). Lineage (NCBI taxonomy): Eukaryota > Metazoa > Arthropoda > Insecta > Hymenoptera > Ormyridae > Ormyrus > Ormyrus pomaceus. Next base: position 7,172 of record UCOM01002008.1, on the reverse strand, counting down.
ACCGATTTACCGGCGCCATAAAGCCTCAAACAAAACGCCATAGCCGGCGAGCCGCATTCTAATCCCCGCAAATCAAAACGCCCTAAACACTCTCCGCTCCCGTCCGCTCCTCTCTCTCTCTCTCTCACACGAGAGCGGTCGCGATTTCGAGCCGGCCAATGTCACGCGTGCCGCACTCTCGGGCAGCGCGCGTGGGTGGATCCCTTTGTCGCGAGGCCCACGCAATTTCCTGCCTTCGATCCTCCCGGCCAGAGAAAATAAAAAAAAAGGAGGAACGGGAGCGCGGATTTTCCCGCCGCGGCGCGCGACGTGCGGGTGAAAGCCGAGTTGAGTCATTGGAGCCGCTCCGTGACGTCCGGAATTCCGCTTAGAGAGGCCGCTTGACCGACAATCTTCCGGAGAGTCGCGTCGACGCGGCCTTTGGGGGAGGACGGGAGGACGGTTTTGCGGGCGCGCGGAATTCGCGGCTTTTACTTTTCGCGCGGCTCTCGGGCTCGGACGGGAGTGAAAGGAGAGTACGGTAGTGGGCTCTGTTTACGCACGTGGAAGTTAGTCATGAATTAGCGTACAATCTTGAATAACGTTCTCGGGGTTTTTTTTATTTCGTGCGCGTTTTAATCATTTTTTTTTTTTTTTTTTTTTTTTTTTTTTTGTACAATCTTACTGAGCACTTTTTGTTTATTAAGAATGAGTTGGATTCGTTTATTTGGCGTTATCAAATTAATACTAACTGGCACGCTGTAATCTGCACTATTTTTACGAGGAAGATAAGTGCGGAAGGTATTAATTGATAGTACAAAATCAATATTGATAACTCGTTGCAGCAACACACTTCGTTTGCTGACTCATGTCCGTATAATTACGGATAATTATAAGGAAATTCGTGTTTTTTTCGACGCGGCACTCAAGCCTGTTCATGATATAAAATTCAATTCCCAAATATCTATAATATATTTTAAATGATCTCATCGAATTCCTTCACTGCTACGCGCTAGAAAACAGCAATTAATTAAGCACTAAAAGCCCATCGGACTCGGCATTAATCAAAGAAAAAAAAAAGAGCAGCATCGAAATATCCAACTTCGGAACAACGGAACCGCGCATTCCTCCTATCGCAAGTCGCCTGCACATACGACGGGAAAAGAAAACGATCCGTTGCACAACGAGCCGCGCGCGCACTCGGCCGCTGACGCAGCGCGCGGTTGCGCGGCAGCGGCTCCGGAAGCCTCTCTCGGGCACTCTCCCCCGTCGTCGCGAGTAGCTGAGCGCATCTCGCGCGCGTCAACAAGATCGAGCGCCGCTCCCGAAGGCGATTGTGAGCGACGCCGGTGTCCCGCGCGCGTTAATCGTCCGGGCGCGCGGCCCGTCGTCGTCGGCTTTCGAGAGGCGAAAACGGCGCAGGCCTGTGGGAGAGAAGCGGGGCCCCGCTTCAATTTTTCCCAGTTAAGCTCAATCGAGGTTAATGCACCCCCATGCGACGATGCTGCTGCTCGGGAGGAGAGCGGGGCAGAGGGGGGGGAGGGGATGGGCTCCCTTTTCAGGAGGTCCCCACACGTGGCCGGAGAGCCGCTGGAATTTTCGGCAGCGGGGCCCGACACGTGGCTTCGACTTGGGTTCGATTTGTTGCTTCCGCTCGAAAATAGATATATTTAGGGATGCGACGGCGGAGACGAGGTGTTGGCGCTTGTGCGTTTTTGTCCTTGAAAAAGTTGGGATATACTTTTAAAACTCTCGTTTTGTAGTCGCAGCTTCACGATTTTGAGTCTTTACGTTTGTATATAATAGTATAGTTTTCCGTTGATCGCAGAACGTAATTAAAAAAATTAATCAGTTTAATTCTCAAAACAAATGTGCATTTCAATATTATTTAGTGAGAAAATTCAACTGCAAACTTTTTATCAAATGTCAATCACTTCAATTTTCAAAATATTAAAATATGCATTGAACTTCGTTGTCAGATTCAACGCTTGGAAAAGATGAATAAAGAACTGGTTAGTTAGGATTTTCAACGTACAGAAGAATTGGTCGGGAAATGTTGAAAGACGGAGGAAATGTACTCTATGGATTTATTTCCTTATTAAAACCAGCTTGTGAATCACGCACAATAAATGTTCATGCATGTATGAGTAATGATTAAAGCTTCGAGCAATAACATTTTCCTTACGGGAAAATGACTTGAGATGGCGTCAAACAAAGATAAAAAAAATTTAAACATCGCGAATATGTTTCAAAAACTTTCTTTATTCTTCTTACACTGTATCTCAAAGTTATAATTAACTAATTATTTAATTAATCAGACAAGTTGCTTTAGTCACTGGCAAGAAGTTTTCTCTCAGCATTATACAAAGAATATAAATAGCAAAGTCAGAGTCAGCCAGCACAAAAGTTTGCGCACCACGCATCAGAAAGTGGCTTTCATTCAAGAAAAAAGCATCCATCCCATCGCTCGGCTAATTGAGGCCTATTAAAGGCTTACTAACGTTCTATTTCGACGGCGGACGATATCCGTCACTCGCGGATACTCTGACGCAAAAGTGGCGTAGCGTCCGCGACCTGCGAAATCTCAGCGGCTACTCTCTCTCTCTCTCTGTCTAATCTCCGCGGTGCGCGCAGCTCGTTTAATTATGTCGCGCGGACGTAAATCACCGCTCTGGACTCGGTATCAATTACGCGCGAAAAGCGAGCGATAAGTGCGGGAGAGAGAGAGAGAGAGAGTAAATACGCGGTAATTTCATTGTGAATCGGGAGTCGCTGATTATTATATAGAGTGGCTGGAGGAGATGAATGGAGCGGCTCGCCGCGAGTTAATGAATTGCGTTCGCGTTGATTGATCGGCTTTTTCAATTTTAGGCGATTGCCTGGCTGTTGATCGTGTTATTAGCTAATTGTAGAAGGATACCTTGGCACTACAAACGGAGAGTATTAATTTTGAGTTTGCAAGTTGTCAACGCCCATTTGCTTTATCGCCGATACGGTTAGTTTTAGTTTTCAGACCTTGAATGAAAGATCGCGACGATTGTAGAAACGGGTTTTGAGGTTTAGAAATCAAATGTTATATACACTTTGTTTGAAAATGCATATTTATGCTTGGATGTGGGCGAATAACACGCGAGGCGTAAATTTAAATGACAGACGGACTGATTTTATTATTCAACCGACCTTTTTATTTGACTTTTCATTCAATTATATTGAATTTATTTGGATATTATGTTAATTCTCAAATCCCTTTGACTTCAATCTAAATAACTTCAAAGAGCTTCGACTGCGCTCCAAAGTACAAAGTGTGCAATAACAATATTTCAATTTCAGTTAATATATAGACGTATTTTTAGCCGCTCTCCGCACTTTATGCGCGCGCACGTGCGCGCTGCGCAAAAGTTTAAAAAAAATGCACGCTTGAATTCCGCAAGACTAAGTTGAGTAACGGCAAAGCAGAAAGTTTCGAAAACAGCGCCTAATGATTTCTTATACGAAACTGAGGATCAAAGCCTGTAAATTACGCCGGGGAACAGTGCGGCTGCACGACGGAATTGCCAGTGAGTCTTGTTTTTCGTGGGTACAGTTTTTAAAGCATTTGCAGGCCGTACAAATGATGCTTGGGTGAGTCACTCGTAAGGGAGAGTTTAGTTCTGCGACGCGGAGCTCAAAACGATAAAACAATTAACGCGCGACAAAAGCTCGTGAAATAATTAGCGGTTTAATTTTGCTGTTATTGACCCTAAAGAGTGTCGTCATGCTCATTAATTGACTATCTTAATATCGATTGACGAAAGTATTCGTTTCGAGTTTACTAAAGGAAAATTTAAATAATTTTCAAAATAAATCTTACTTTTAGTTTGAGATTGCAATTCTGAGAAACTTGAGGTGCAGTGCAAAAATAATAAAATCTTTAAAATAATTAACATCCACTTCCGATACATCTCATTGGCTTTCGAAACATTCTTCGGATCCCTCATTCAAAGACCGGAAGCCCTCCTTATTAGCGAAAAAGACTCGCCCAACACAACTAACACACGATCTTTTAACTCGGCGTCACAGTCAAAAGTCATTGTGCACAGGCCATTCTGGGAATTCAGGCGTGCAACCGCCGAATTCAATGCGTCTCACTTAACCGCAGCTCGGTCTTAAAAGGCGCGACGGCGACTTTCTTAAGGAGTCGGTTTGAAAGACGAATCTAGCCGGGAGGAAGCGGTTGTTTGGCCTTTAATTGATTGTCGTGTCGGCGAGGCTAATTATTTTATTAGCGAGCGCCGACACCGTCGGGCGCGATTTCAGAATCGCGCATGCGAATTTTCAAGGCCCCTGGCCTTTCGCGAACAATGGAACTTGCAGGCGAGCTGCTCATTGGGCATTTCCTGTTTTAGCGAGACTTTTAAAAGGATATGCGAATGCCAGGAGCGCTGCAATTTGTTCGAGGGAGAAGCCGAGGAAATGAGACGATTTATGAGTATACTTGGTATGAAAGTTTATTTTACCTTTTATTCTTCGAGCGAGCAAAAGTGTAAGTTTAAGTAATTGGCTTAGTAGCCTCATTTTTCACGATTCAATTCACTGTTTTTATCTATTGTCCAAGTGGATTCAGTCTCAAGTTTCGCTATGATGAGTAAGTAGCTGACTTTGCAAAAAATGTAGATCTAAAATAATATATATATAATTAAAAATAACAATCATTAAAATAATTACTCATCAAGATAATTATGTTGGCAAACGGACTTATCTTTACCCAGGAGTATCGCTTTCCAAATATACAATTACAATCTAAGAAAGGCAAAAACATACCCTTTTAAACCACTACCAAGAAGAAGTCGAGGCTCTACTCATCCTCAGACAAAACAAGCATCTGCACCTCTCTCAACTTACCCACGATAATAATTGCGAAACCGCTCGGAAGCATCGATAAACTCTCGAATGTCAGTCGAAGAAAAACAATTTCCGAGCGCGCGCGCGCGCGCACAATAGGCCCAGAATCCGATCTCCGAGGACAAACTTTTTCCATTTCGCCCAGACAATGCCGAATGACGAATGCTATATATACCGCGCGCATATCCTTACCTCGCAATCCGCCGCCGCTGGCGGAAATAAAGGGAAGCACGAAGATGCTACAATGCTCGATCTCGTTTCAGATGTCGGCGGAGAACCGGACCTGGATGCAGGGCGCAGGCAATCACGGCCTGCTCATCGACCCGGAAATGTCCAGGTTCGTTTTTATTTTTATTATGGGTAAGGGTGGGTGCACGTCGTTCTGGATTTTGAGAAAATATTTTGAGGGCTCTTCAAAAAAGAAAGTAAATCATTCCTCGCGAATCGATCGATCGTTTGAAAGCCTTGTAAATTTAATGCGCGACTGCCGCAACATTAGTACAGCTCGATCGACGCAGACTTACGCGAACTCGCACAGTTAAGAACTGCAACGAGACGCACAAGCTTAATTTATCGGAGGAGAAAATCTGGATAAATCAATGGTAAAAGCACGGCGAAACCGCGCCACGATCAGCCGGCGCAGCGCGCCTGAAGCGTATCAGCGCGGTCTCGCTCGGCGTATCGTAATTTCGGTCAATGTGTCAACGCTTAGAGGCTCAATTACGGGCCTCTGGCTCTCATGGCTCGGGTCGCAATGGAGCGAGCGCGCGAAATTGAGCCGGGCGCGCGAGCGGCTCTATACGTGCGCGCACAACTCGGCCCGCAATAACGAGGCTATTTTTCTCGCGCTTGTAGGTTCTCCAGGCCGCTGAGGAACTTCGCGGCCACCGTCTCCATCCTCATCATGATCGTGGGCCTTTTCGGAAATCTGCTCACCATCGTCGCTCTACTTAAGTACCCGAAGGTGCGCAACGTCGCCGCGGCTTTTATTATCAGGTAGGCCAAGCTGCGGTTTACGGTCGAGGGTATTGTCGATCGGGAAGAGGTTTTTTTTTTTACTGACAAGGAGAACACATGACATATGGGTAATGGATTTTCCTGTAACTTTGGTATAAGTTTGCTGATGCTAAAATATTAAGGAAGCCGGGTCCGTTCGGCCTAACGCTCGATTTTTCAAAAGTTATGTGCGCTTTTAGCACAAATCTAAGAAAAATCGATTTTTGTTTAATCACGTATAACTTCTCAATTATTAACGGTACAGCATTTTAACTCCCCGCAAATGAGGAAAGTAAATAACAATTTACTTATTATAAATTTTTTATTTAAATTTATTCAGATTTTAATAATTTCAGATGCTCCATCAACTTCAGTTCTTGCTCAACCATTGAATGACATCACCAATTTACCAAAAGCTACTAAGTCCAAAAGTACAATTTAAATATTTAATATTTCTAGACAAATTATATCATTTCGTAATAAAATAATCATTTTGAATTGCATAAGTATAAGTCCTGGAGAACCAGTGACTTATCAATCGGTTAAGCCAAATTATTTAAATAAAAAATTTCAGCAAACATTTGGTATGTATTTTTTTAATAATTATAATTCAATTTTATATTTTAATATTCTATTATTTTTCTAGATTTGTTAATGAATGTCGCAAGTGATCTTAAAGAAGTAAAAGATGAAATAAAAGAACTGAAAAATGATATACAAATTTGAAAAAGTAATTATATAATAAGTAATGATACTACGAAAGACTTCGTTGGATCGGTTCAGTAAATTTCAAATAAATATAATTACGATATCCCTTTTAAAATTGTGGACACATTTCACCAATTTAATTAAGACTTAAAAAACAACAAAGATTTGCACAATGATGTGGTAATATTTCAATTATTAACTATGGAATATTGATTTTATATATATGTATATAAAAATAACTACATTTTTAAAAATCTTATTTTTTGCCAGAGCACCGTTTTGGAAGCTTGCATGGATGTTTCATTGAGCATATCGAAATCAATTGTTAACATGTTAAAGATGTTCATATCTAAGGATCTTGCTACTCAATACGTTGCAGTGACAAAAATGCAAAATAAATTGCAAATGAAAGTCACAACTTTTTTCAATTTTATGCAAGGTAATTATGTAAAAAATAAATAGATAAATTTAATAATTTTAGTAAATAATAATAATTGTAATAAATTTAACGAAGTTTTCAGTTTTAATTACAAGACGAAGGAATTTCTGCTCTGCAGACTACGGAGAAGGAAATTATCATTTAAGCAATGTACTGTGCAATGCTGGTG
>UCOM01002007.1:0-32064 GCA_900474385.1 Ormyrus pomaceus | reverse complement strand
CTCTCACCCTCTCTCTCTCTCACTCTCTCTCTCTCTCTCTCTCTCTCTCTCCACCCGCCGCAATTTCGTTTCCCTCTTATTAATTGGCGCGAGCCGACGGCCGAGAGCGGACGGGGAATTTCAATGGTTATTCTATTAGATTTTAATAAGGTTTCGTCACGGCGATTTCGGCTATTTATGCACGCCTCTTTGATTCGCGGCAAAGTGTACAGCGGAAAATTTTTTCAATTTTTATTGCTCTCTCTCTCTCTCTTTCGCGTCGAGACGATTAAAGGCAGATTTTAGCATTATTAGGATTTACGCAGGCATTTTCATTAGCTGAGAGCTCGCGGCGGATTCTCGAGCCCAAGTGTTTTTCGCAGTAGGCATTCTCCCGCGGAGAATCATACTTTTATGGCTTCTGGAATTAAAGGATCGTAAATGACGACTCCGAGATTTCAACCTATTCGTCGGCAAATTTATGCACTTGAGCGGCGCGTAACGGGATATTTTCCGAAAGGCGTTTACGGCGGAGTCGATCGCGCGGAGAGATATCGATAAATATTTCAGCCGAGAAAATGCATCTTTCATTTAACGGACGGAGAAAGTTGGCAAAAAGGCCCCCTCCTTGTTAATCGATGCCCCCCGTCCCGCGTATAATTTTCAAACGTAGAGCGTAACCGGCGCGCGGCCGGATTTTTCGACCGCAGCGACGATCAGCAAAGCGCGCCTGGCGCGGTGTAAAAACCGAGAGTCGCTCCGGCACATCTGCGCGGATCCTCCGCTGCATCTACTTTTTTTTACGGCTGCGTAAATACGCGGGAGCAATAGGCCGTCGGGGCCAGTCTCCAGAGTAAACACGTAAAGAGGAATTTAGAAAAGCAGAATTTCCGAGCGGCACATTTTAACGTCTCTCTCTCTCTCTCTCTATGTCGATGGGTATAAACTAGGCGCTCGGCGTCAAATGGTTCGCAGAAAATAATAATAAAAGCGCGGGTGGGAGAGAGAGAGAGCAAAAAACAAAAATGCGTATAGAAAAAAAAGAAAAAAAAACAAACACACGCACGCACACACAGGCGCGCGCGCGCGGAGAGCGGAAAAAGGCCGCGCGACCGGCCTGACAGATCGGAAAGCGAAGAGCCAGGCAGTATAGCCCAGGTGAAAACATTTTGCGCAAAAGCTCGTCAAAGCTGTATTACGTAAACAGAATGCGGCAGATACATAACCGGGACAGTGTCGTTGGGGAGCGCGCGCGAGCCGCCACCCCCACCCTCTTTCCCCCCCGCTTTCAGCATTGAACGGCCGGGGCTATGTTTGCGGAGCTATTCGCGCGACGCTGGTAAGCGCGCAGTCCCTCTCTCTTCGATGTTTTGCAACGAGTTTATTCCAGTTATCAATTTCCTGACAAATATCTGCATTCCGAGCTGCGGGAATATATACGCGCACTGCTCTCTCTCTCTCTCTCTCCCTCTCCGCGTGTGTGCAGGAGAGAGAGAGAGAGAGAGAGAGAGAGAGAGAGAGAGAGAGAAAGGCTGGGAGGTATTGACTGAATCCGCAGCACATTACATTGCAATGCCATCGCGCGTTGACATCGCGTTACATCGGACATATCGTTCAAACGATGCGAGATTTTACGTCGTGACAAATTTTCGGAGCCGCTCTCTCTCTCTCTCTCTCCTCTCCCTCCCCCCGAGCGTATATAAAACTTTTAAAACTTTAGCCGTATATGTATTAAGCGCGCGAGCGTATAGTGCTCGCTCCGATGATACCGGCGTTAGTTAGCGGCCGGCGGCAATAACGAGCGCCGCTCGCTACACCGAGACATTATCCAATCGCTATGAAAAATTTTACTCGGCGTCGCCTGCCTGCCTGCCGCTGTAAAAGTGTGATTTATCATTTAATGCTCGCGTCCGGATTTGCCGCGAGCATTAGCCGCGACGCGGATGCCGATACTCTCTCCCCGGCAATTCCGGCAAAGTCGCTTTTAACAAAGCAAACCCGAAATGACCGATCGCTTCGAATCTCCGAATCAATTATATCGGGGGCTAAAAAGTCGAGCGGCCCGTTTATCGAGCCGCCTCTTTAGATAAGACGGCGAGTCTTCGAATAAATACGCTGTCCCTATCTCCGGGCTGGAAATTTAGCACCCGGTACGTCTTACTTTCACGAGCTTATCTCTCGCTAAGCCGTTTCCCGGCTGAATTTAAGAACTGCGCGAGTGAAATATGAAAGCTGCAGAGAGAGAGAAAATCTAATTAGAAGCCGAGGATTTTTCCACCTGCCTACACAACGTCGGGCCACTCGGCCGCGGCGGGAGAAGCGGCGTTTTATTACACCCCGCATTTCGGAATCTCAAGTGGCGGCCCTTTACAGCCCACTAAAAAGCCTGCCTTTTCTATCCAGGCATTTACGGGCCTGCTTTCTCTCCCTCTCTCTCTCTCTCTTCCTCGCAGCGCTGCGCAACCGCGGCGTTAAAATCTCCCACGCACAGGTACGATATCGCGCGCACGGCAGCAGCAGCAGCAGCAGCAGCCCCCTGGAAAAATCGGAGGAGCCGAGCGTCGGAGGAGCCGCCGCGCCGCCGCCGCAGCTGTCGTCGCTCTCCGGACACAGGTGGATATTCGTGGCGAATTTATGGAGGGGGGCGAGAGAGCGAGAGGAGCGTTATGTCAACGGGCCATCGCGCGGTCGCGGAGTAAATAGTCCGCTAAATGCAATGTAAACGTGCCGCTGAAAATGATTATTTGCACTCGCGGTCTTCCAACAAGTCAGCGCCGGCAAAATGATGCGATGATTTGTATAACGCGAGAGCGACTGGGACACGCGCGGTGTGTGCACTCGGCACACAAGCACCGCGAGCGCGCACTGCCCCCGTATATTGGGCAAAAAGTCTTCGCCCCCGGGCGCGATTCCCGCTAAACTAAAAACTCCCGGTATAATCGATGCGTGTTCATTATGCGAAAATCATTTTGTACTTAGCGCGCGAGTCCGGCCGTCGTTTCGTATAGCGGCGCGCAGGATCGAGAAAAGAAAAGGGGTGTCTGAGATTGGAAAAAAAAGTATAAAGGTATAAGAAAGCGAGCACTGACTTCTGTAGGGTCTGCCCTCCTCGGGGGTGGACCTCTCGGTGTTCTCGGAGCAGGGCGTCGCGCTCGCCTCCCTCTCCTCCTCGCCGGGCGGGTTGTTGGAGGCGGCGGAGGGCTGCGTGGAGCCGGCGCTGCCCGGCGGCGACCTGCTGGTCGAGTTGGCGGGGCTCTGGGGCGCGAGGTCCGTCGCCTGCGAGGTCACCGACGGCGAGAACATGCTCGACATGCTGGACAGGGAGCCGAGGCTCGAGAGGCCGGTGGGCACGGCGCCCGTCGCCGCCGACGACACGCCCGGACTCTCGGACTCGAGCTTCAGGCGCTTCTGGGGCGGCGCGAAGGCCGAGGGCGCCAGGGGCCGGAACGCGCTGCCGAACGGCAACCGGTGCTCCAGGGGGTGCAGGAACTGGTGCTGCAGGTGCAGCATGTGATGCAGCCGGTAGTCGAGCGAGGCGGCCGCCTGTCCGAACGGGCTCTGCAGCTCCTTCGTCTCGCCGATCTGCAACAGAGGGTTCACACCTGTAGTCTTTTAAGTATTCGCCGAAATAACGCACTGTCATTTTTAAAACTGGCTATTAATTTGTCATTTGTGAGGACCGATCCGAGGAAGAGTCTTCACTTGCGGATAAACTGGTTAAATTCGAAATAATTGTTGCTGAAAATGGCAAATTTTAAGTACAACTTGACTTATTAATAGTATTACTCAACAACTGTTTTTATACGTCAAACCTTTTACGCTGATAAATTCATTTTATTTTCATTTATTTTGATTTACTGTTATGAAAATAAAATCTGCTTTCCGTCCAACACTGCGAACGAAAGTTTGGGTTTAAATTAAATTCCAAACCAATTACCGATGTAATTGTTACGAAAAATTTGACAGCATTAAAAAAGAAATAATCGACTAAACAAATGAAAAATGCGGAATTTTAATATAATACCCGAAGCTGAAAAACCCATCATCTCCCGCAAATGTATTTTCTATACATTTCGTACGGTGAGTGTCGGTGATCAATATTTAAAAATTTGTTACAATCCTTTGATAATTCGAACATTTTATTTGCGATAAACTGCGCGCGGGATTGAAAGGGGGAAAAAAAAGGCTTCCATCTAAAAGCAATTAGCCGCGCAACTTCCATTTCCCTTTTTACTGATCGCGCCAAAGCACATACCTTTTCAATTACAACAAGTTTTTGCACCCCTTTTTTTCTACACTTCACACGCGCAAATCTTATTTAAATTCTCATTATTGCAATTTAAAAATACCTTACTCCGCCAACGGCTCTATACAGTAAAGAATATCGCAGCTTTCTTTCGCGCTTTTTAGGGAAACAATGTATCTTTGTTACAAAGCATTTTGGACAAAAAGTAAATTAAAAAATCGTATCGTCGAACACTTAAAGATTGTAATTTTTTTGTTTGTATTTAGTCCTTAAATTAGCTTTTGGTACACGTATTTTTCCGCCACCGAAAGAACTTTTTTGCCTTTTCTTGGAATGCAAAGTCCGGCGCTTACCGCGAAGCAGACAAGCCGATTTCTTAACCGCCTGAGCGTTAGGAATGCTCTATTGTAATTTTGCATCTACTAATTAGTAAGCTTCTCTTTGCCCGTAGACGCGTATAAGAAATCCAGTTTTCAAGCGCGAATAATAAAAAATTTAATATCCACAGAGTGCTCTATAATTACTGGTAATCTTTGTTATAATTTATTGTAAGATTTCTAATACTTTATGAAAGATATTTGCCCCTTACGGCGTAATTTAATGCTTCCTGCCTACATAGTTTCGAAAAGATCTAACGTTTAGATCCTTATAATAGGGCTCTAGATATTTTTATAGATCGTAATTTATATAGCCTTATGAAATATTTGAAATGAAACTTTTTATAACGCTGCCACTACACGAAAACTAGAAATATAACCCGCGAGGTGATGTAAAGCTTCTTACAAATTACCATTTAAGAATTTTAAAAGCAAACTGCTCACAGAGGCAAACGAAATTGTGGAATACGTTGTTGAGAAGGAAAAAAAGTCAAATTTAAAATTATGAAACGGGTCCAAAGAATAATTAATGCACGCCCGAGACGTTTCTCGCAATTTTTCTGAAAAAGTTCCGCGAGAAAGCTTCGTTTCTTTAGCATTGCAACACGTATTATTTATATAATTGAAAATTCCTTAAGCAGCCCGCACTGGCCGAACGTTCACTCGGTGAATTATGTCTTCATTTTCAGGATCCCATTTTTGGGCTCCGAAAATATACTTTTTACTTTTGGCAAGTGCAGGCAAAGCGTTATGCCGTGTAATGTATTTTGTAGGCTGCAAATCAACTTGTCTCGAGGAACGACTCGTAAAACGTTGATCAAATTTAAACTTGTTTTATTCCGTGTAGAAAAAAAAGGGAGATCCCTCGCGCGTGTTTTATAACTGTTTTTAAACTTAAAGAAGTTTTGTCTTTATGTTTCGCATAAATAATTCTCAAATAGTGATAAATTTTTTATGAGGCATATTTCACAAGTAGGTGCAACCGGGACTACAAAGTTACTGCATGCGACTGCGCCGAAAAAGAAAAGGTATATACGCCGAACGATTATACTTTCTGGAACCCAGAAGTATAAGTATTAAAATTCCTTTTCGTTAAGCTAATAAAACGCGTTTAAAAAAATATTTTACATCGGTGAAATAACGATAAGTCTATAGGAATGCACGTATAAATAATTTCATTTTATTGCCGCAAGAATTTACACGATAGTATACGCTCATAATTTACAAATTCGAATATCAAAAAGCCGAGCCGTAATTTGCGGCGAACGATTTCGAGTTTCCGAGTTTTTTTCAAAGAAAATCATTAGACAAATTTACACCTGATAAGTAGAATTTAAAAGAAAGCTTCCCAGATTTCTCACCAGACTTTCTTTTGAGCGAATTTTGCTACCGAAGCGCAAAATTCGCGCTGAAAAGGCAAGCACCTACAAAATCCAAAAGATTTCTAAGGAGAAAATTATTAGTTGAAGTAATAAATTTAATAATTGAAAAAAGTGCATTCCACCGAAAAAATAAACAAACGAAACGACACTCCGCAGAAAATAATTGAATGATTAATTCAGCTCCGCAACTCGACCGCAGAAACGTCCGCGGCGGCAGTTACCTGTGCATCAATTTAGACCGCAAAAAAAAGCGCGCGCCGACCAGCTCGAATCGGCAAAAAGCGAAGCAAAGAAAGGACAGCAGCAAAACTAGTCTCTCGCGGGTCAAAGTGGCAGCTTGCAGAATGACAAGTAAAGTCGGTCCGTCGCAACTATATCGCATGTCAGAGAGCCGATTAAGTTGCGCTCCTCCTCTTCCAGCCTGCCTGTCGCACCGCGAAAGGAGGAGCGAGCTCCAGCAAGCTCCGACAAAGCAAACGGCATTAATTCATGCAGCCTGAGCAAATACTAACTTGCGGATTGAAGGGTCTTTGCATTCTGAGGGCCGCCTCGGAGAAGCCCCCGGCCTGCGAGAAGACGACCAGGGGCGGCGGCAGCTGATTCGGCACGTACGCCGAATTATCCATTGCTCGGGGCCGTTTAAAAAACAATAACGAACAAACAAGAACAGGCCAACAAGAATGCAATAACACTATAGTCCGTCTGAGCGAGCGAGTCCATCCGCTGCGGGTTGTCTGCGCCGGCGAAGCACTGAGCGCGCGCGTGGACGACCAACTGACTGACGTGTGCTCCGCTCTCGCTCGCAGCTCTGTATTTCAAACCGTTCGCGCGGCGGCGCCCGGCGCGGCACCTAACCTTATCGTGTATATCGCACGAGCCCCAGTCTATGTATACACACAATGCGAATGAATGAAAGCGCAGCGACGGCGGCGGCGGCGGCGGCGGCAGCGGCAGCGAGACGAGTCAGGTGTGCGGATGCACGTGCGCGCGAGACGAGAGCCGATAAAAAAATATACAACGCAAATCAACCGACGAAAAAGAAGTTAGCTCGCGGCCCGACCTAACCTCTCTCGCCGCGTCCTCGGCGCGCACTCCCCGAGGGAGGCGTTCGACGGCGGAGCCTCGTGTTCGCGGGGGAGGAGGAGGGGTGCCGGCAGCCCGCCCGAGAGAGAACGGAGCAGCAGCTGCCTCGGGGAGCATGCGAATGCAGACTGAAACGTGCGAGAGGAGTGAGGGTACTTACCCAAGCCAGCAGCCAGCGGTCGCAGCCGAGCCGATGCTAGGCCGGAGAGGAAGGAGGCGGTGGAGGTGGTCCCATACGCCACGCTCTCTCCTATCCAGCGTTGGGGGCCGAGCGGATGCAGCTTCGGCTTGAACTTGCCCGAGGAACGCGCCTCGCACAGTAGCGGCCTAGCGGCGCGCCGTCCTAAGCTCTGAACTTGGCTGCTCTAGCCGCTTTTCGAATGCAGATCAGCAAATATTATTGCGAGTTGCGCTTTTAGCCGACGAGGTAAGGAAATCTTTAAATTAGAAAATTATTCTTCGTTTGAAACTTTTTTCTAATAATACTAAAATAACTGCTCTACCTGTTACACTTTTTCGTAATCATTATTTTGTACACTTGCTGCAATATTTGACCACTTACTTAAGCATCTTTTTCTTCTTGGAAATTTGTCAAATTTCGTCAAAAAAAATGCCATAATCTGATAATTTTAATAAATAAAAAATCTTCACTGATTTCTTTTGAATTTTTAAAATCCAAGAAAATCTTTTGCTTATCTGATTAAACTGCAGCAACACTTATTCCTGAGATAATATTATGGAAAACAATTAATGTATAGTACCTGTAATAAGTTTTTATGTGGCCAAAATTTTAAGATATACAACAATGTTACAAAATTGAAAACGAGAAGCAGACAGTAGAACGCTTGATCTGACATCTAGCAGTGTAATCAGTGCATCTTGGAATAATATTTTTATTTACAGATGGTAAAGCAGATTAGCGCAGAATTTATAATAATTTAAAATTTTTTTTTTATTAAATATATATAAATTAAATTGGTTGCTTATTAAAATTTAAAATGTGTCAATTTATTTCGAAAATAAAATTTTACAACTCCTAATACTTCAACTGACTTTTTGGTATAAATTTGTTTTTTCTAGAGTTCAAAGGTTTTTATAAAAAATGTCTCAAAGAAATTAAATATCTACACTAAATTTAAGTGTAAATACATTTAAAACATCTGCAAATATTGGATCATTGAATTCACCTGGTTCTTTTCATTTATAAATTCTCTAAACATATGTAATTACGGCCGCGGGGATGACTCCGCCAGCTGAAATGTTTATCGGTTCTAAATAACTGAGACTGCCTTTAAACCTGGTATAGATTTCTTCCTACTGATGTGATTGAAGCATGAAATCACTCAATTATGTTCAACGACTAACATTAGATCATCCACGAAATTGATCGAACAGAAATTAATGTTATCCGAAATAATAACCTGATGTGTTAGTAAAATAAGAATGGGTAGTGATAACACTTGGGAGCCAACATAAGACATTTTTTATTATTTACTTATTACGAACAGTTTTGAGACAATGGTTATTTTTCTTTTTTAATTCAAGGGTATCGAGAGTTCCAAAGTACAAATTTAACTTTCCCACTACACAAGGCTTACTGCATGCAGTGCCAACCTCAATTTTGGCCTCTTCTTGTGCCAACACTATTACACGAAATAAGAAGCAGTAGAAAAAAGGAGCTGCTATGTGCAGCCAATTTTAATTAATTATGTGTTTAAACAAGTTTATAGCTTTTAGTTTGTCACGTAAAAGAAAGTATTCAATTATCATCAATAATAAAACTACTTGAATTGTTTATGCAACAGCAAGCTGTTATAAAGTTAAATGGTGTAATTCTTTGGAGAGTCGTAAATTTAAGGTTAATACTTTTTGTATACTTTTTTTTTATTTAATAATTTAATGTTTTCTTAAGATTCTATGAATAATAAAACTTAACATTAAATTTTGTATTGTTATACTAAATTTTTCAAAAAATTAAAACTACAACATTTTATTACATTTTTCATGAAGATTTTAATATAATTATTTTACTATTTAAAATTGAACAAATTTTACCTACTAAATATTCATGAAAGTTAAATTTTGAGCAAATTAAAATTCTTAAAAGAAAAATATATAGTTATCATAAATTGTACTAATAATTGCTATGTATCACTATTTCATAACATAGGAGATCGGAGGAAGCCAAGGGTTTCATCTCAGGGTTGATTACCAAGCTTTATCATTGAGGCTGACAATTGACAACTCTTGACTCATGTGCCATGAGAATGCTTGCAAAGTTCTTTATAAGTAAGAGGTGATCCCCGTGGCTTTCTTTTCACTCTCCTCAAACAAAACATTACAAATAAATGAAACGTAACATGATTTTTATTAATGTTTTATCTTTGTTGTAGAAAAACTTTAAGTTTAATATCAAATTGTAAAAATGTCCACTGAAGGAGATGAGGCAAGTACCAGTACAGGATCACAAAACCAGAGAATTAATAGGCCTGCTGCTCCTACTGCAACATTTTTACAAGGAGTAACTAGTACACGCGAGGATAAAAATAGTGATTACTTATGTCCAGTTTGTTTTGAAACAATAGAAGAAGCACATGTAACAAGATGCGGTCATACATTTTGTTTTAAATGCATAGTAGAATCATTAGAATCTATACCAAGGTGCCCAAGATGTAATATAAGTATATCACCACAAGATATTTTTCCTAATTTCCTTCTTAATGAATTAGTTGCAAAGTACAAAGTCCGTGTTAAAGCTAATGCAGTATTAGATAAGACTTTGGGAGTAGAGAACAAAAAAGGAAATACACTTGCAATAGATTCTTCTATAGGAATATCTGATGGCCTAAGAAATTTTATAGCATCAGACAGTACAAATCTTAGTTTGCCTGATGTCAATGCCATGCTTGAAGTACTTACTCAACGAAAACACTTACTGGAAGCAGAATCTTGTGCTGCACAGAATAGATTATTATATGAATTCTTGAGACATCTTTTAACTCAAAAAGAAGAACAAAAAAATCAACTGCAAAAAGAAGTTGCTCTTATAAAACGAGATATTAATGAAGTAGAAAATATTTTAAAGGATTTACAAAAGAAATGTCCACGTTTAGAAGATGTTAAAAAGACAACAGAGTATGATACAGCACAAGTTACAGCCATTCGAAAAGAAATGATAAATTTAATTAATATCATTGATTCTAGCACCATAAAACCAAGTGATGATTTAGATCCAGTTGGACTTGCCAATTCGCCTAGTAAACATGACTTAGGTAGCAGCTCAACTTTAGCACAAAGACGTCGAAGAATGCATGCTCATTTTGATGATTTTGTTCAGTGTTATTTTAGTACAAGAGCCAAAGAATTACATTTTGGTGGCAATAACAGTGAAATTCAGTCAACTAATTCAGGATTAGATACTTTTCGTGAGGATCTTGTCAAATTTTCTCGCTATAATTCCTTAAAACCATTGGCTACTTTAAATTATTCTTCTGACATTTTCAATCATTCAACTATTGTATCCAGCATTGAATTTGATAAGGATAATGAGTTTTTTGCCATTGCAGGTGTCACAAAGAGAATTAAAGTATTTGACTACAATACAGTAATTCGTGGTGCAGTTGATCTTCACTATCCAAGTGTTGAAATGACTTCAAGTTCAAAGATATCATGCGTATCTTGGAATTCTTTTCACAAGGGAGTTTTAGCTTCTTCTGATTACGAAGGAACAGTAACAGTTTGGGATGCAATGACAGGACAACGGACAAAAGCATTTCATGAACATGAAAAACGTTGCTGGTCAATAGATTTTAATGATATTGATACAAGACTTATAGCATCTGGATCAGACGATGCAAGAGTAAAATTATGGTCACTAAATATGGAACATTCTGTTGCTTCACTAGAAGCAAAAGCAAATGTTTGCTGTGTTAAGTTTAATCCTAAAAGTTCATGTCACTTAGCATTTGGTTCAGCAGACCACTGTGTACACTACTACGACTTAAGAAATATGAAAGAAGCCCTTTGCATATTCAAGGGTCATAAAAAGGCTGTGTCTTACGTAAAATTCGTCAATGAACAAGAAATAGTATCAGCTAGTACAGATTCACAACTGAAAATGTGGAATATTAATAGTCCTTATTGCTTGCGCTCTTTTGTTGGTCACGTTAATGAAAAAAATTTCGTAGGTTTAGCTACAGATGGTGACTATGTGGCATGTGGATCAGAAAACAATGCATTATATGTATACTATAAGGGACTTACAAAGCAATTATTTTCGTACAAATTTGATGCAGCTAAGAGCATTTTGGAAACGCAGGAAAAACGAGAAGACGATTTGAATGAATTTGTTTCAGCAGTCTGTTGGAGAAAAATGTCAAATGTAGTTGTTGCTGCAAATTCGCAGGGTATTATTAAAATTCTAGAACTTGTGTAGGAATATCATAAATAAGCAACAGTAATACTGAAATGCTTTCTGTAAAAATAAAAATAGAAAAAATTATTTTTATAATAAATATTAAGTGTTTTATGGTTGAGTTACGTGCTGACTGAATTAATATTACACAAATTGTACAAAGAATTACTAAATAATCTCTAGGTATAATTTTAAGTCTACTTGTTGTATAATTTTAAGTAAGTGAATAGAAGTCTTTTGACATTTTATTTTTTCAACAATATTACTTATTTTGTACTATTATTTAAAATTTGAAGTTAGTGTGTTAAATTGTAAATTAAATTTTAATTTACTACCTTTGTTAATCGTTTGTTCATTACTTGCTTAAGCGTCTTAGATTTATTTGTATTTTGGGTAATAAAAATTTGGTTCACTTAAAGAACATCTCAGAAACTATTTGCACATAAGACTAATTATTAAAGACTTCACATACTAAAAGTAAATTTATTTTAAATCATGAGAAAAAAGCTTTAACTATAGATAAAATAGCGTTTTCGCTTATATATTTTTCTCTAACCATACGGATACTCTGGTAACTCATAATGCTTAAAAGTTCGGCCTATATAAAATACTATATCAGATAAAGTGACATTCTGAATAATTCTAAAACAACTAGGAAGCTATTGTAGCAATTCATTAAGTGATATTAAATAAAATACACAATTGTGATTTACATGTTCAATATTATATTAAAAAGCTTTCATGTGTGTGCAAAATAATATAATTGTAGATATTTCATCTTTGACTCAATAAGATAATTGTAACTACTATGGTCCATCAAAGTTTTTAACTACTTAAACTTCACATTTAATATAATAGATTTAATTACTTTATGAATTGATGATGAATTGCTAATAACTACAAAAATCATACAAAAATGGATCACTACGTTTTGGTTAAAAATTGTTAAGTTTATTAACACTATACTTCAAAATTAAATATAGTATTATCAAGAAAAAGTGATTTTGGCACTACGGACCATGTAAGAAACATTTTTTTTTTGTTCATATAATACAATAGGAATCAAGAATCAACGGGTAAATCTATTTTAAAAAATTTACTTTTTAATAGACTGTCTACAAAACAATGTCAATATTAAAACCAAAAATATCACTCAAACAATCAAATCAAAACATACAGAACTTATTTCAAATCTAAACATTTACAAAGTATAATAAATATATAGAGAAACTTACTTTAATTTTAATAGAATTCAACTTTAAGAAATGTCAGATGCCAAAATGTAAGATTTAAATTTATTTTATATTTTATATAAATTAAATTTCTACTTCTAGAAAAATGTTGATATTTCAAAAAATTATTAATTACTAAATTTTTTATGAAAAAGAATTTTACTGTGAATATATATTTTTCTATACTTAATATTTTAACATGTAATTTAAAAAAAATTTCGTATATTACAAATATCCAAATAAAAATGTAAAATTTATTTTGTGTATGTAAATGCAAATAATTATCGTTATTTAAAAACTGTTAATTACAACGTTATTCTAAAAGTGAAAATTTAATTTAATAAAATAGTTAAAATAAAATCATTGTTAATATTTCACTCTAATTGTAAGTAGATTCTCATTATCAATCTTTAAATTAATTGTTAATATAGTAATAGAATAAAATAAATTTGAAGGTGAACTCTATGTTAAAAAATTTGAATAAAGCTCTTATTCAAAACAACCTTTTTTTGATGTTAAAAAATGACGCAACTTTGTTTTAAGTGTGTTTCATTTTCTATCGAGAAATGTAAAGTTTTTTGGTACTTTTACAGTACTTACATTATGTTTAAATTATTGCTTCTCAGAAAATGAATTGGTGGAACAAAAAATAAATGAATTGCATATAAATAGAAAATTAATTATTTTTTTGCCTAGCGGGCCAAAAGTACCACTTTCCCTCTCTGTGCTTGATCTGGAATGTTGTATTTTCGTCCTCACTAGGCAAAAAAGTAGCATACGCACCACGGGAGGTAAAATGGCAAGCCCACAGCTCGTGTTTGCCACCCTTGCCTTTGGCTTGGGTGTCGATTTATACGGGCTTTGACCCTGCCAATTCTTTACCCCCTAGGTACGTAATATACTTTATAAGTTGCAGCGCTAATAAGTAATAAAGATATGTTTACAGTTTATTTAAATAAACAAATATGAGTTATAAATTTTTATAAATATAATTATATAATTTTTTGTAAAAAGAATAATTATTTTAATAAAAGTTTCTTTTATTTAGAAAACTCGTTATACGTTTCATTTGCAGTGTTATTTTACAAATTGTAAAATAATCGTTTAATTTGTTACATAAATAATGTATAATTTAAATAAATGAGTTTTTATTTTTGATTACATATAATAATTTTTTATATTTACGTATTTATATAATATTCATTTGTTATATGATAGTTTATGCAAAAACAGAAATAAGATATAATTAAATTTATCAACAACTTACAAATTCGGTATGGAATCTCCCTGCTGACCATATCTGCACTTTTAATTCATTATTAATACAGGAAAGGAATAAATCAATAAATTCTTTAATTATTTTATTGACATATAGCATTTTACACGTAGAAAGGTAAAAAAAACTATTAAATAAAGAAATCAGATTTTCAGACTTCTGTTAAAATTTTTGAAAATAACTCATTGTAACACCGTTTGTTTTTATTTATAGAAAAGTATATATTTTATTTTTAAGGAGCCATCATTTATAAAATTCTAAAATAAGTTTACAAAAGTTGAATAAATCTTAGATCAGTAACTATACGTAAATCTTACGGTCTTTCATGCTTCTTTCATAAAATTTAATAAAACTTATTATACTCGTCGTAATTATATATATGAGACTTAAAATCAATTTATAAATAAATTGCAAACTCTTTATATTTATTAATTTTTATAAGTACGAATCTTTAAAAGTTGTTAAAGTGAAAAAAAAGAAAAGAAATAAACTTTAAAAAACATGTATGCATGTAATTTTCTTATAATAATATTACTTCAAGTAATAAAGTTTTTACATTTAACTTTTTTTTTCTTTTCATTTTCATATGTGATTTAACTTTATCAAAAAGTTAATGACAATTAATCATTATCTTTTACAAAAAATAGCTAAATAACTTAGGACAAAAAGTAAAATGTTCCTTATAATTTATGTCTCTACAGGTTCAGTTTTGATTTTTTTTACTTCTATATCTAAAAATTATTTTTAAAATTAGAATATGTTATGATTTTTTTATCGATTAAAATATAATGTAAGTTTAACCTGTTGTGGCAATAAATTCTTGTTCCTGTTTTATACCTAATTTTTCCATAGCTACCATTCTTCGGCGTTCTTCTTTTTCTTGTAAAAATTTTTGACGTAAGCGATTTTGTTCTTGAATCTTTTTATAATAGTCTTGCATTTCAGGATCCATATCTTCTTCCTAAAATTAAATGATGAAATTGAGATATGTTGTATTTAACTTTTTTGTAAAGCTACTTTTTTTTAAGCAGTTTACCTTTTTTACAACAACTTCATTAATTTTTTTGTCAATATCTTTACTTTTAAGTTCTGGTTTAAACTTAATAATTTTTACGTTGTTGTTACGGTCAATTTTTTCACCTAATCGATTTAATATTTTTTGTTTACTTCGTTTTCGAAAATTGTAGTTTCTTTTATTTCTTATGCTCACGTTACATTTTTCATAGATTAACTTTTCATTTTCTTCTCTCTGAGAAATTCTAGAATTAGAACATCTTTTCTGATTAGAAATCGTGCTTCTTTTTTCCTACATTCAATAAAAATATTAATTGTTTAAATAATAAAACATTCTTTTGAAATACATATTAATTATATGTAATAATTTGAAAAAATAAATTCTGATGATTTAAATGATCTTACTTTATAATTAGTTTTGTTTTGTTGCTCAAATTTATATTCATTAGAAGAAGCCCTATCTATGAAAAAAGTGTTAGGTGAAGTAAATCTTTCATTTACAAATTTATCTATTTTTTTTTCCTGCCAGACATCCGAAAAATACAAATATGGATCCTACAAAATTAATAAAAGACTTATGAAATTCAAGAAATCTAATAAATGACTGCAATTCTTACATCATTTTTCAAGTGTTCATAAGATCTCCAGTTTTCAATAGGATGTGTATCTTCTTTTAAAGACTTTTGAAATTCATTAATATTACACATCATGTTTCCTAAAAAAAAGTGTATTTTTTCTTTTTAGATAAATTATGTAAAATGGTTTCAATTCATATGTGAATTAATTTACCTTCATTATTCATTTGATGTTTCCGAAAATTTCGATTAACTAAAATTTTATGTCCACTTAAATTGGTTTCATAATATGGATTTGGAACACTTTGACTAAAATTATTATTTTCGTAGGTGGGTACACAAGATACAACAGTTTGAGGGTAGTTGTATATAGTATTCTCATTTCTCATTACTTGTATATTAGTACTAGGAAAGAAGTATCTTTCATCAGGTATATAAGATCTACGTACTCTTTGATCAATTGGTAACATTTGATTTATTGGGGAAGGTTCATTAACTGGTACAATTTGTACTGGTAAAGCTGGATGTAATGGTGATATCTGATTCATTGATAGAATTGGTTGATTTATGGGTAAAGTTTGATTGATAAAAAAAGCTTTATTTGGTTGATAATACGAGGGTGCTGGAACTTGAGAATAATGCATTTCACAATGACATACATTTTGATTTAATGAAAAATGAGGTTGATTAGGAGGATTGTAAATAGGTTCATAAAAATAAGGAGAAATATTGTGAGAATGAAAATTGACTTCTGGAGTTTGAAAACTGTAAGATTTCTGAACTGATTGTGCCATTGGAAAATTATTTGGAGGGCACTGAACAGCTCCACTATTCGTATAATAAAACCTGTATAGAATTTTTATTAATTTTTATATTTTAGAAACTTTCTGATAGGTAAAAATATTGTTAAATATTAAACAAAGTGTACCTGTCAGGTTTATACATTGTACAATCTCTTTCCCGTGACATTAACTCATATTTATGTGGTGATGACCAGTCATTAATTCTTTTAGTTTTATTAGCTGCAAATTGATCGTTGTCAACAAATTCGTTTTGGTGATACAATTCAGATACTTTACTGCATAAATCATTATTCGATTTTAATGATATTTCACTGCTTAAGACCTCTTGTTTTTTTAATTGAGTATTTTCACTTTTATAAAGTATAATTGGTTTATCTTCATCACTATTATCTTCAAGCTGTTCATCTTTTACATAAAGTGTTATTGGTTTATCTTCAATGCTATTATCTTCAAGCTGTTCATCTTTTATGTAAAGTGTTATTGGTTCATCTTCGTCACTATTATCTTCCAGCTTTTCATCTTTTATGTAAAGTGTTATTGGTTCATCTTCGTCGCTATTATCTTCCAGCTTTTCATCTTTTATGTAAAAATCA
Organism: Ormyrus pomaceus; assembly: GCA_900474385.1. NCBI lineage: Eukaryota > Metazoa > Arthropoda > Insecta > Hymenoptera > Ormyridae > Ormyrus > Ormyrus pomaceus. The sequence continues at coordinate 15,090 of UCOM01002007.1, read as the reverse complement.
TTTTTTAAATGATTTATATTATTGATATCAACATTTTTAATCTGTTCTTCTTCTTCAAATTCTTCAAAATCATCAAAAATTCTTAAATCCAAAACATCTTCAGATTGATCTTCTACCTTTATATTTATCTGTTTTTAATGCAATGAAATAAGAATTTCAATAAGAAAAATATTAATTTTTCATAGACTGTTTAAATACTTCACCAAGTAATAGTTCAATAAAAATTTCTACATTGCTTACTTTATTACTTTGAGTGATATCCATTGTAATAAATTCCTTATCACTGTCAGCTTCTGATTCATAATCATTATTTATATCAGGAAGGCTTAAAAGTTCTTCTTCTAGCAAGGCATCATCGCTAAAAAAATTTAAAAAGCTTTTTAAAACTTAAAGTTTTAAACTTAATTTCATTTAAAACTTAAATTATTGCTTTAAATGTACTATTTGATAAACTGATCCAAATATTAATAAATGATTAACTTAACCTATAGTAAAATCTAATTTTTATTATTAAAAATTAAATAATTTGTTCTATGGAGCAGCAAACATTAAAGTATAAAATTAAAAAAAGAAGATTTTGTGTTTAAAGTAAAATTCAAATCTCTTTCATCTTACTGCTCTGACATTTTTTATTTTATGATAATCCTAAACTATACACTGATTTTCGTTATACTGATTCTAACATCAACCGATCGACAATACTAGTATCAGCTGACGGATTTTATACAAAATATAAATAAGTTCAGATATTTTATTAATGTTTGATCAAGATTGTAAAATGTTATTAAAAGACTAAACACTCAAACTGTTCAAAAATGGAGTTCAATAATACTTACATACTTTATTAAATCAATGCAGAAACAAAGAAGTAATGAACAAAGAGAATTGAAATACTCGGGGCAGCTCACGTTTTCCAAGAAATCTTCGTTAACCGCTTCCGAATAATGTCTGTATGCACGTACGTTACATTAAATAATAGTAAATCTTACACTAATTATTATCTATAATCTGTTGTAACAAATTCAATACTGGCTTATTCAGCTAATATACGCGCAATTGTACAATTTAATGATAAATGTTAATGATGGTGTTACCTGCCTTATCGACATAGAATATTTTTGTAAATTAGTGGATGAATTGCAAATTTTTTTTTGAATCACTGAAAATCATTGAAGTGAAGAAAACAAGGTCTTTATCTTCTTTTGAACGCCATTGACATTTAAGGAGAGTCCACAGGTTCAAGCTGCGGGGAGAAGGGCGGAGAAATCATCGGTTTTGACCCTTGTGCGAGAAGCGTAGTTGACAATATCAACTTACTATCCTGTCATAAAAACATTAGCTCGCGACGCGATCGCACGGAAAATAAAAATTACTTTATTTTCAATCTGCCGGTGTGAAGACTAGTATTAACCAGATAATTAGAACGAATTCCACGAAATTTCTGAATACTTCTAGGTACATATCGAATCGGCACAATTTGATTAAATATTTTATTAAACTAAAAAAAATTAAAACAAACTAACTTTTAATATAGAAAGATGTTTCCTTTAATCGGCAAAAGTCTTACGAATTTTCGAAAGTGTTAAATATTTGTCGACAACATTATGCAATAAGTATTAACAAGGTCTAAAAAGTTATAAATAAATTTGTAGCCGCGTCTCAAAGACGATTCTTGTCGTGGTTTGCTATGCGCTCCCTAACTAGTATATGGCCGAGTGGACTTACATTTACCAACTTTCTTTGTGATTCGGTCTTATTTCTCTAAAGGTCATTTATATTTTTTAAAACGACAATCAATTCAGCCTTAAATTCTCTTTCTTCTCATATCTTTTTGTTATCTTTCTATTGTTTGAAATATGACAAAATCACGATTTATCTCTATATTTACTACTGACTCATAAGAGAAAAAAAGAGCTCTCAATGTTAATGTTTTGTTTAATATTTCGACAACGGTTTGGACAAATGATCTAAAATTTTAACAGAATACGTGCGATAATTAAAGGAATGATAGTCAACGTTTAAAAGTAATTCCTATTTATTCGATATATCTGAGGACCCTACTTAAGTCATAGCATCGATACGAGTCTCCAGCTTTCGCCCACTTAAAGCAGCCATTGTAGATTCCATAATTTTTCAATACTTTTAATTTAATACACAAGCTGTCCAAAAAGTCTGGAAACAACTGAACAATTTTCCAAATGAAATATTTTTCAAAAACGTTAAGGTTATTTTTGTGGTAACTTTTAACAAGGAATTTAATAAGGACTTTGGTTTTTACTTTGACCCTCAGCTTCAAGGTCATTTCGAGATCAACTTAATTTTTTCAAATGGGAACCCCTATTTTTGATAATCAACAATCGAAAGAGCAGGAATTTTTCAGGAAAGAGCACGTTTAAACATGCTATCATGTTATCTATCCATACAATAAAGATCATCCATAAATGTAATTTTTAAGGTCAAAGTGGCAAGCTTTTATGTGCAAAAGATAGCAAAAGAATTATAAATGACCTTTATACATGATCTTTACCCGTAACATGACATGTTTGAACACAAAATTTTCTGCTCTTTAGATTGCCAACATCAAAAAAGGAGTTCCATTTAAAAAACAAATATGACCTTGAAATAACCCCCAAGGTCATCATCAAGATAAAAACCAAGTTCACCATTGAATTTCTCGTTCAAAGTTACTACAAGAATGACCTTAACGTTTTTGAAACAAATTTTCTCTGGGAAATTATTCAGCTGTTTTCAGACTTTTTGGAAACCTTGTAAAGGTTATGACAGCTAAAAAGACGTATGCCATAGCCACAAGAAAATATATTGTTTGTATATCTATATATACAAGGAGCAACGAGGAACAGCTTGTGTATATAGATATACAAACAATGTATTTTCTTGTGGCTGTGGCATAGCTGTCATAGCCATATATCATTTTGTAATATCTTTAGTTTTGTCAATTGAAAGGCACTACAGATATTTTCTTCTACAGCATTTCAAATTTCATACACTTATCTTTATAAATTTATGTATGAAATAAAATTTGTATTTATTTTGGAATGAAAAGAGAAATTTATATATTATATATAATAATAGTATAAAAAAATTTATAGAAAAGTGGTTCATATATTACGAGTAAAAAATATTAACATTGATTACAAGAATTATGTTTTCTAGAATATTGAAGTAACTTTACTTCTTATTTTTTTTTTTATTTATCCTTTTATTTTTTAAATATTGTCCATTTCATGTTTTTCAGTTATTATTGCATTTCATTACTTCACCTATTAAATTCTATTTTTTCAACCCCTTTAATCACTTGCTATCTTTTATTTTTAATAACGAACTTAGAGTTTTTATTTCTTTATCACTATTTTTCTAAATATTTATGAGTTTATTTTATTTATTTATGTTTTTGCTTATCATTATTTCATTTTATTATTCAGTCTTACTTATTAGTTCTTGCTTTTTCCATCATTTTTTGAAGTGATATACTGGAATGCCTTTTCCACTTTGTATTATGCTTTTTAAATCATTTTAACTTTCTTCAACTTCATAATTATTTAATTTCTTAAGTAACACAGGTTTTTACTTCCAAAAAGCTACTTTTTATTTTAATTTTTTTTTATATTATTTCTTCATATTCATATTCTCTTCTGAATCGATTTTTAAAGGCAAATGATCTAATTCTGTCTTATTATCAATATATATTCATATACATGTAACCAAAATATCCCGCAAAACCAATTTGTTACTTGTTATGCCAAGCTTAAACCCTATCGTTATGTATTTACACAAATATATTAAAAACAAAAATAAGTGCATAATGACTTTTTACTATACTATTTTCTTTTTTTAATCTAATTTAACTAATATCTGTGAGTAAACGATTAAAGAAATGATTTATATAATATTACATTGATAAACCTTTAAAGAACAGGACTATCTCATATAAGAGATTAAAAAAAATTTATTTATTAATTCATAAAAAAGATAATAATAATATTAATAAGCATGCTGGGATAGCAAAACTCGAGATGTTGTTGTTCAAGCATGTAAAAATTGTACACTTAAATATTGTGTAGCATTAGTAAAATTTATATATAGATTTATTAGACGATGTTAAATTGTACATAATTAAAATGTGTATAATTCTAATGTGCGTAAATAAACCAATGCCCAAGAATCAATTTTCTAATCAAATAAAAAAATAAATATTTTAAATCATTCGTCTTTATAACTTATATATATATTTTTGTAGATAAAGTTGTTATTTTTCTATATTATTTTGCCATGGAAACTGCAGCAATCAATTCCTTAACCATGACAAAAAAAAAGATTAAAAGTTTATTCACAAAACATTTCTAAAAAAATAATGATTTAAATTATTTTTCCTTTTGTTTAATTAACATGGAAAGATTGACTTGGAAATGAAATTTAAAATAATAATTACAAATCTATCAATGGATTGTACAAAAAGTAGTATGAAAAATTAATTTAAAAAATGTTACATTTCATATTTGTACATTTTATTTAAAAAGATAATATATATTCTACTTTAAAATAACATTTGTTATTAACTTTATTATTGCTCTTGTAAAAATTGCTATAAATCAGCATTTGATACCCGAATAATAAATAAAATTTACTGAATTATGATAGTATAATTCATATAAAATTTTAAATTTACCTTTATAAATAAGAATAAGTATGTATTAGACAACTTATAAATAAGATTTATAACCAACTATTTTTAAAGTTAAAAAAAAATTTGAGTATTAAAATAAATAAAAAGAGCGGTTAAGTAACATTAGTTTTGCAGCACTAATGTAGCTTTTCAATAAAATAACCTTTATTTTCATTCACAATGTAGAAATATTAAAAGCAATCAAATTTATCTTTTTGAAGTTTGTATTTAATGTTTTACATGAAAATTCAAACAAACTACTTATGGTTTTTTTTTTAGTGAATCAAGATACTATTTTTATCAGATACATATCTTATTATTAATAAGATTTTTTTAAATGATAATAAAACAGAGAAAGCTAATATCTTAGGATTTTACATATTACTATTAAATGATTTATTATTCTACAAAATGATTTATTTTGTTGTTATTATAAAGATTAATACTTTATTCTGTTCATGATAATTATTGGGATAACTAATCAATGTACGATATATGAACTATAACTTGTGTTTTGTATGTATTTATGAAATATGTTGGTAAAAAAAATCTTTACAAACATTAATTTTTACTAAACAAGATTTCCATCGATAAGCAATAAATGAAAATACAAACACATCAAAAAGTAACACACTTAAATTTTTTATACATTGACTTAAAATAATAATTTTTTAGAATGTAATAATTAATTAAAAACTTACACTGATAATTTTTTTATAAAACACTTTGAATAAGTTTCTTTACATTATTTAATTCAGTAAACACATTTTCTCTGGAAGTGTAGAAACCTTTATTTGTTATGAAGACGGCGTAAACTGTTGTGGCCGTAAGGCGAAACTACATGCACATTAGTATCAAGTATAGAGGGTAGTTTCAAACAGTTCCAAACACAGTTTTTTATGCAGCTTACGATATAGACGAAAAACAATAAAATATTATAACAAAATATTTTAAGAATTAATTTTATTAGTAGACTTTAAATTTAAGTGGTTAAGTTAAGGCGTTGAAACATTCGCGTTCTTCGTTTCATCCTTTTATCCCTAAAAATCTGATTGTATTAGGCCCATTACCCATTACACGCTTAAAGAATGGAGAATAAGGAATATTTGTAACTAAGTGTACGTGAACTGAACTTAAAGCATGAAGTAATAATGCGAATTAAAATAGATGGGAATATCGGCATTCTCGGCTCTACATGAACCATCTAGAATCAGGAACAATGAATCGAACTAGATGGGAATATTGATAGGAAAATAACGGGCGTATTCCGAAACTCGGGCGCCCGATTTCAAAGCTTTAAAATTACGTTGAGTTACGTAGCGTTTCGAAATACGTAGTTTTCGGATCTATAGGTGTCGATTTAGCTTGAGGCGGTTATCTCCAAGTAGTCACCGAGGATGATGTCCCGGTAATGCGCTCCGTAATTTTCGATATCAACATCGGCGACCTGGTACTTGGAGCTAACCACCTCAAAATAATAGACACCTTATTCTCGAAAACTATGAAGCGCATAACCACCTTAAGGTACATCGACACCTAGACCCCGAAAACTACGGAGCGCGTCACCTAGACATCTTCATCGGCGAGCAAGTGCCGATCAGACAGCGTCCCCAAGTAAATTGACACCTAGACCTCGCACTACGGAGTAGAGCATTATGGAACAGATCATGCTAAACATTTCGGAACGTTCCGTACATCGTGATTTTTAAAAAAGCGGGCGCCGCGGGCGCCTGAGTTTCGGAATACGCCCAATAAATAAACAAAAATAAAAAATATAGAAACCAAATTGAAATAAATTGTTTAAAGTATAATTATCCATTAAATCAATCGATTTAATTTGGAATAAAAACTTAAGGGGGGTTTATACATAAATGCATTGGTTTTATTTAACATTTTAATTCTATCTATTAGCCTAATAAAGTTGTAAAAAAAATTTCAGAGCCAAATTTAAAAAATTTTAAAAATTCAGGGTTTAAAGCGTTATTGTTTTAGAGAAAAATAATAAAATTTATAGATTTCCGACTATGGATTATTATTGCTTGAACCGATGATTTGTCTTTATATGCAACCGGGAAAACGCTGGGAGAAATGATAATTGCTACCGTTCATCTGCACGGCGTGTTTGGCACGTGAACCATTGATGGTAATTTTTTTTTATCTCTATCTTTAATAATTTTTTAACTTACCAGACGCGAAATATGTGTTTTCGGGCATATTCTCGCCCGACGAAAGCGGGCGCGAAACACGTATTTTGCGACCGCGGATTAAAAAACAATATACGCACCGTGGCGCGCGTGGGCGTGAAAAAAGGGATTCTGGTCCCCTCGTGTGAGCGAAGCTATTTCGTGCCCTTGGTGCATATGTACTACAAGCGACATTCAGGCGCGTTCCGCGCGCTCTAATTTTATTACACATATTAGAAATTAATTCCTTATTTCATTTATATATCATTTATGACTGCCATGTAGAATTTAATTCTAAATTTTGAGATTATCGATTCAAAATTTATTTGAATATTTTTTATTACGCTCAATATTGAGTTTAAAAAATTCAAAGAATTCATAGTTCTGACATTCGAACTATATTTACCAATCAAATCAAGCCTTTAAATACTTCAACATGACCGCTCATCACTTTTTTAAGAAGGGAGGATTACAATTAGGAATAGCACAGACCAAAGGCATTTATTTGCAATTTTATCTTTTTTCTCTCCTGCCATCGCTATTCCATAACCAGACGCCGCTGTTACATGTAGGCCAAGGTAGTAGCCATAGCTAAGGGAATCACTCCTACCACTGGAGTTTCAAGACCTATATTAAAAATAAGAATAATAATAATAAAAAAAAAATCTAATAATACCTTACTTTATTCAAACTGCAGAATGAATAAATCGTGGCCACCTTACTAAATGTACATGCCACACCTTGCTTGTTCAGCAAAGAGCATTTGCAATTGATAAAGAAAAAATAAGAATTATCCGAGAGAATTAAACCTCACTTACCTCTATTTTTCACTGGAAACCTCGACGTTGGCACTCACTATCAGCCCCTTTCCTCGCATTCACAGACACCACAGAAAAAAAACAAAAGCTAAAAATCGACGGCAGCTTGCGTTTTATCGATAGATCGAGCAACGAAAGTTTTTCACACTATGTGATGGTCAGACAACGACTGTATGAATATGCCCGTCACGTCTTCTTCGTCATTAGCTTCCTTCCTCTTCATTATTGCTGGACGTGGTACTTGTTGATTGGTCATTAATTGTTGGCTAATTCTTTGCCGCTGGTGTCGCAATTGTCACTATTACCGTCACAATAGCGTCACTAAACGTCTCTTGACACAACGCCGCGATTTCCAGTCATGTGCGCATTAAATCAAATTGATGTTGACCACAGGTTTTACAAGCCGCCACGCACCTTTACTTGGTCAGAGCCTGCTTTTCGCTAGTGGAGGAAACCGGCGCGATCATCACATCATCTCCTTCCAACGCCTTCACTCGATGCCAGGTATGCCATCGAGCTGCGCAGGCTCACAGAGTGTGTGGCAACTCACGACTTCCCGCATTCAATCCCGCAAGTGGCCGAATCCCAGGCAATTAATATATAAGCCCGATTCCTAGAAGCGCTAGCACCCAGCGTCTGAGGCAGGGGTTATCGACATCGCCTTACTGATGAGTCCAGTCGGTAACCCCGGGACGAAACGCTCACCTAATCGTTTCAATCCGTCCTCTCCCTTATCGACCGAGCAAATACGCCCGAGCGAAGCTCCAAAAGTGCGAGCAAGCAAGAGGCGTGCGCTCTCCCTCCCTTGCACTGAAGACGCGCGAGTGCCGCTTTTTTTTTCCTTTACAGTGTTATTGCCACACTGCGGCGAATGCCGCTTGTTTAAGGACGTTCACAAGAAAATTCAATTTCTTAGGGTTTTCTTGAAATTTGAACTACATGTCAATTTAAGTATACTTTGTAACTGGTAAAAATTTGAAAAATTCAATGCTACTACAAATAGTACATGCTACCGCGGGCGCATAGACAAGGTGTCCCAAAAAGACCCGAACTCCCCGATAATTTTGGAGGGTGAAATCCTATCAAAAGAAGTTAAATAGAAGTTATAGGATTTCAAAGAACGAATTCAGCGGTGACCATATCTTTGACCTTGACTTCAGTTTTCAAGGTCAATTCAAGGTCAACTTTAAAATTTTAAATAGAATCCTTTATTTTTTATTAAAATTTTTCAATCCATATTCGGATGTAAAATTTTGCGCTCTATCGATTTGTGAAATAAAAAATAGGGGTTTCTATTTAAAATTTTAAAGTTGACCTTGAATTGACCTTGAAAACTGGAGTCAAGGTCAAAGACATGGCCACCGCTGAATTCGTTTTTTGAAATCCTATAACTTTTCTATTTAACTTTTTTTGATGGGATTTCATCCTGCAAAGTTATCGGTGAGATAATAATTTAGCGATTTCCAAAGGCTTTGAAATGTTCTACTAAGTAACATTTAGCGGTGAATGAGTGAAATCGAGCCGGAGCACCATTATGTCTTCAAATGAAAAAATTTCAATTCTATAGAAAAATATTTACAAGTTTTGTATGAAAAGTGACGTTATTTCTAAAATTAACATTAATTTACATAACTTGTCATAAAATATTTGTACTTTTTCATACAAAATATGTTTATTATCTTTAATAATAATGTGTCTATAAATAATAACTTATTAGACTCTTTTTCCACTCTTTTTATGATCGAATACACTTTCTGGCATCCCCATAGACAATACTGTGCAGTTTTATCAAAATCGAAGGGGAGGATCTTCCCCTTTTGGCCGTGTATCGGGGAAGAAAATACTTATTATTTTATTCAAGCAGAACGACGAATTACTGTGTCTGAGGCTCCTGTAAATAATTCTTCGCCCGTTTATCGAAATCAGGATATAGGATCATCTATTTTGACCTATGCAATTGTTTTAATAATACACGTATTTATATATATCCATATACTGACATGTTTAATGTACTTTAGGGACATCATGTATTGCCTAGCAATGAAATTTGTGCTCGAACGTTTTGAACAAATACCCCAATTAACCATTAACCCCCTTTTGAACGATCTAGGTCATTTTTCCACGATGCGCGTGAAATGTCTTTAGAAATATTTATTGTATTCATTAGAAATAACACGTTAAGTGGCCAAAATCGGCATGAACTCGCATTATATACATAATTTTCCCGATCTGTCCCGAAAACTTGCATACTATTGAATGTTTAGTTTTGGGTATTTTGCATTAAGTTTTATTGTATAACAATCACGGAAACACACACAATGTATTTATGAAAATGAACGCAACAGTATCTTTGAAATATACTATTTTTCAAAATTATGCAAGTATTAAAAACATTGTTAAGTTCATTTGTTGCTCTTTAACCTTTACACTGCCGACATTTGCACCTTTAAACCGCGCTTTAAAAGTGGTCAAATTTATGTACCACGTATCAACTATGTACAAAGTTCATGTCTGAGGTGGAGCCTATATCTAGGTTTGGAGGCAGTCTAAAGGTTAATAATATTCAATGTTTTGTCTGTTCTGCCGTTTGATATTTTTTCCACACCACCTTGCGGTAAGTGTCTAGACGCATTTTTTTATAGTGGTATCCCCTGTAGGTCCTCCTCCACTTAACTACATTATTTAAATGCTTTTATTTGTAACAAAATGTTTTAACGCGTGCGCTTACTTCTTATACCATTTTTTATTTGTCTTCATTAATTTGTTCTACTAACCTGCATACGTTTCTGGTCTATTGACCTAGGTATATCCTTTCAGTTTGTCTTTTCGCTTTACTAACCTTTCTGTATACGTTTCCGGTCTACTGGCCTTTCTTTATAACATTTTATATACATCCTTATGCATTGTTCCTTTGCTGATGTTGTCTGCTGACCTCTCTATACATTTTTAGTTTACTGACGTTTCTGTATACCACTCTGTATACATTCGTGTACTTTGTCCCTCTGCTGATTTCGCCTACTGACCTTTTTGTATTTACTATTTAGGTCTTATAGCTATGATTACTTATTTTGATTCATGGTAAGCACTAGTTTTCTTTTCAAGTAACATTATTTTCTTTATATATGCGACATAATTCGCATGTAAATTCGTCTAATCACTTGCAATCATCTTCAATTTTATTCAAATTTTCTTATGATTTTAAACAATTATCGTGACAAGAACGCTCATATACATTACATTTTATCACACTTTCGATCGTCGGCTTGAAGCAGCATATGCAAATTTCCTCCATATTTTCTGAATGAAGCAACAATTCATGTGCTACTTGTTTGCGGTATTTTGCCGGATTAAATTCTAGATAGAAGTCATCTTTTTTTCCATAGTAGTCCATGTAATACAAGACGTATGCATCACTACTATGTTCATCATTTTCTGCTTGATGCGGTCGATTTTGAATTTCATTTTCATGCCACCTTATATTTCTTAAGGATTTAACGTGGTTAATTGTTTTGCGGTTAATTGAACAGTTTTTGTAGGGATAATGTTATTCGCGTGATAACTACCTACTGCATCATTACTTGAAAGAGAAGTCATGTAATACGAGACATCTTTTACGATTCCACTTGTTCCTCTTCTTCGACTTTATCGACGCTTTCTTTATTAAAAATTTCTGTATCTTTTGCAATCTTTTTGAAATCTTAAGAAAATTTGTTATCTGTTACTTTTCTTTTTCTATTTATTTTCTTCGTTTTATTACCAACAGGCATCTCTCTTTTCAGTCGTTTACTTTCATTTTCTTCGACTAATTTTTCTTTCAACTTACTTATTTCCTTTCCATCACCATGCGTGGATTTTCTGCTACTTATTTTACTTTCCTTCTCCCAACTTTCTTTTGGGAATGGATTTCAGGCGGGGTCCTCTTCGTTTTCCATTTCTTGGTTTATTATTTTATATTTCGGTTTCTTCTTACTACCGTCTACATTAATATCTGCATTTAATTTTATTGATGCGATTACCATCGATCTACTTTTCTTCAATTGTCGAATTCTATCCGTCATTGAAGCATTTGGAGTTCTCTTGAAATCTTCATTTTGCATAACCTTGTGTGAATTTTCAATGTATGCATTGCTTACTCGTGATATTGATGGATCTACCAAATGTATGTCAATAGATGTCCATAATAACGCAAAAGGCATCCATCTTTTTATGACATGTTCTACTATTTTTGACGCATAATAGTCGTTCTCTTTATAATCTTCTATTTCTGCTGTTTCTATTACCTTCACTATTTCATATCTTATATCTTCATATCTTCTGTAGAATGGTGAATTTCTGTAAACAGTGTCACTTTTCTCATTTCTCTCAAACACATCACCGTTATCGTTTTCATTTGCAGCTTCATCGCCTGCTTCTTCTTGCAATTTATCACATTTTCGTTTTATTGCTGTATCTAACGCACAAATGCTATCGTTGGCAGTTTCTTGATACTTTGCTAATAAAATAACACAGACACTCTTAAGGGGGCCTTACACCAAAAATTTTTCAAAAAATCATTTTTTTTATTTTACTTTTTGATTGTATATATTATTAAGAATCTGTAAAAAAATGTTGACAAAATTCCAAAAATTTCAAAACATATGGCTTGAAATTGAATTTCGGCGTTTTCTGAAAATATTAAAAATTGGATTTTTTTATTATTGAAACAATCGTTTTTAAAAATTGTTTTAAAAATCTTTATTAATTACTTTTCTATACAATATGCTAATACAAAAGTTTATTGTACTTATAACCATTATTTAAATAAAAATGGACAAAATATTATGATTTATAATTGGAAACCCGTTTCGACCTTTTTGGGTCTCATCAGGTCTCGTCAGGTGAACGCAGGCCAAATTTTAACCAGTTCACGACCGGTTTCCTAATCGAGATAAATATTTACAAAATTTTCTCATTTATTTGAGCATTTTATTTAAAAATTAATTAAATAATTTTAATGTTAGTTACAATCTAAAAACGCGCAAAAATCATGCAAATATAGAAAAAATATTTATATAGAAAAAATTAGTAAATAAAATAATTTAAAAAATGGAATACCGGTTCAACTTTATACTAAAAAAAAACAACAAAAAACGAAAGAAAATAAATTAGAAATAAAAAAATTGTTCAATTTCGCGCTACGCTACTCGTCCGCGCTCCGCTAGGCGCTGCGAAACGCCTGATCACTGCCTCAGCTCAGCTGTCGCCTGCTATGGTAGCTCACATGTTTATTCTACAATTTGCGTGCGCGTTGAGGTTAACTACGCTTGCCTAAACGGAGAAAATAATGTATGTACATAAATATTTACAAGTGTTGGTACAAAAAATTACAAAAACAGTTTGTTTACTGAAAACGATGCCACCATATTTATCTATTTACAACCGCATATTTACAATAAGTGAAGTGGAATCTTGAAGTGATCTTGATTCAAAATGCTCCAGCTTCATAATCTTCTCCTTCTTGATCTACGAAGTGTTCGTGTAAGTTGGTCCTCAATCTTCTGTAGATCATCTTTCTTTCTTTTTAATCCTCCAGTTTTGCTTTTTCTGCTTTACTTATTCGATTATTGTGTTTTTTCTTTGCAGCAGAAATGCAATTCAGTCCTGGAGTACAATCTAGTCTCTGTAGTATTTTCACAATGCCACTCATGCCATCGTTAAATATCACTGTGGCAATGCTTGCTCCAAGTTTGAGTGTGTCAAAGCCAACAAAAATAGTTTTTGGACATAATTTCCAGAGCACATTATTAAAAGATTCATTAGAATTTTGTGTTTGTCCACCAAAGCATCGTTTCAAAAGAGAAATAGATGTCATTTGGACAAACACTGGTCGAATCGCATCAATAACACCTGCAGGAAGATTCTTCTCATGGTGAAATTGATCTTGATTTCCAAAGGCTACAGCTTGCTGATATTTACAATAAATATAAAATTAGCAAATATAGTCTATATTTCGTGCAAGACCCTCCTTAATACAACTTGATGCGCTTAAAGTAGAAGTATAAGAATATTTTAAAACTTTTTTTATTTTATGGTTTCCTGTAAAATGTGTAATTTTGGAGTTTGGCATAAGCCAGAGATTGAACTGTTCAACATATTTGGACTTGGTTTGGCTTAAATTGTTGGAAATTTATGCCATTATGGCGTGAAGAGTTGTATGTATTAAAATTATTTAGCTAACTAATTTTTAAAATTAAAAATTTGTATAAATTTATAAAATTGACATTATTTAGACAGTTTTTAGATGTTAAAAATTACTTAGTCAAATAATTTTAAAACTGTAACGGTTATTTTTTCGCGACAACGAAAAAATATCAGTTGTGAGCGCGACTGCAATGCGCTCACACTTGAACCGATATGAACGCGAGTTCGCTCCATGCGAACCCGCTTACTCTCCTTGGAGACAAATTGTATGTGGCTGCCTGGCAGGTACACTTCCTGCGCAGACAGGGCCGGCTGTTCAGAATGCGCGCTGCTTGAGAATCGGCAGCGTGCCCGCGGAGGTGGCGGTATTTGGCCGACACAAGGATCGGGTATTGCGAGGAATTAGAAAAAAAAGAATATGAAGCGCGGAATAGTTTTACGACACTTTATTGAGACAAAAAAAAAGAAACAAAAAGAAAGATAACAGTTGTGCCGCTTCGGTGACACACGACGCGCCGCAAGAAACGCTAAAGTTAAGAGCATACACTCGCGGGTGTACGCTCTCACGAAAATTTCGCGCGATGGCAGGCGGAGAGAACACGCTTCGGAGAAGTGCAAGCGGCACTTCTCGCACAGATTGCGCACGTACGATAAATACGCGAAGTGGGCCCGCTTAGTTTGATTCTGGAGGTTGCGACGTATAGGTGCGCTTCGCTGCTGCTCTCCGGGCGATCGAATTTGACGGTTCGGCAACAAGTCTTTTAACACGCGAAAAATGGTAGTTCGGTTCGACGGTCCTATTCGGTTCGCGGTTCTAACCAATCTCCCTCGCGCGCGCTAACCGGCTAGAACTTAGAAGTGTCGCAGCGCCCGCGCTTCCCTCTCGCGAGTCGCGACGGAATGTTTCGCCACTCGCCGTCGAATTCGCCCATAAATATTATATACATAAATATTTATATATTTAAACTATATTTACTATATGATTGCCATCAATAATAATTAATAGTTTCTATAAGTTACGCTGATTTCACCCATCATGCGTTTTGTGCAAGACCTCTTAATTCTCCCAATTTCTTGCATTAGAGAGTACGTCGGAGCCGGGCTGTTGCTGTCTCTCTCGCACGTATTTCTTTTTCTCCGAAGACTAAATAATTACTGTCACAATATATAAGAAAAGGTATTTCCCGTGTAGGTATATCAATAAAGTATTATATTCTACCTGATT
>UCOM01002006.1:0-32021 GCA_900474385.1 Ormyrus pomaceus | reverse complement strand
ATGAGCCTAGGACCTTCTACCATGGCTCATTTTATCACAAATTATATATATATATTAAGTGTATAATATTTATTTTTTTGTATATAATTTATTTTTTTTCTTACAGATGATTTTCTTCAAAATTTTTTTTTGGTGTAAGACCCCCTTAATTGATATTAAAAAAGCTTTTATTTAAAAAAAAAAAATTTGAAATCGGTTGAAAAATGTGGGCTGTAGGTTAATTTGTCACCTTTTTTTTTATTTCCGAACACTGTGCGCCTGCACTGTGGAAAACCCCCGAGGGTTAGATTTAAACTCGAAAAACTCAATTTTTATAAAACTGGCTTTCCCCTATATGCGCCTCTGTAAACTAAAAATTATTGTCACCATGACCTCAAACCCCTCCTAAATCAATGCAAGATATGTTGGATACGGACTTAGTCATTCTGAATACATAATGTTGAATTTTTCACCTTTTCAATCTTCAGTCTTGTAAAAATTTCACCCCCAACTCCCGTTTGAACACTTAGAACACATTTTTCTCAAAAACGGACCTTGCCATAAAATGCAGTACCATAAAAAACCTCCAAGTAAGAAATTTCAGACCGAAAAATCGCATTTTTATATCGGAAGTCCAAGAGCGTCCGCGTGGGCAGTAATGGGTTAATTAAATGGAAATTGTGGGAAAAGTTAGATCTTTTGTATGTTTAAAGCTGTATTAATAATTACTAGAGAAAATTCAATTCAAAAGGTAACACCAATATAAAATCACCTATTTTCTCTTGAATTGAACATTATTTTTTTATATGACTTGTAGAAAGCTTGATTTAGCGCATGCATTTTTATTCAAGCTTGCGTAAAATCGTGTTTTGCATATTGAGCTTCAAAAACTCTGTTTTTTACGACTTGAAATATTTCAGTAACACAATTTTTACTTAAATTGCGTTTACTGTTCATTGAATTCTAAAATGGAGATAGAAAAATAAAATAATAATACAAAAATAAACAAATATAGAATAGTTTATATAAATCGATTGTTTTTAATGAATGTCGAAGGTAATATTGGAACGATAAATTAGTTAAGAGGAAGCTAAGTGCCAGTGAATTGGCAGAGGTTTTAATTTCCCACTATAATTTGTAACGGCAGCTCTTATCTTCGGAGATGCTCCGAGAGCCCCCCGACGTCGACCCGCACTCCGAGTCGCCGCGGCCCGTTACAACGTGAGAGACCTACGCGTTTCTCACTTTCGATGCGATGATGTGTGCGCGCGTAGCACCCGCTTTTACGTGCCGCTCAGGCTGCTCCTAGCCGGGCTCGGCTGTTAAGCTTGAGTACGATCGTCGCGATCGTACTCACGCGGAGAGTGGCGGCATCCGGGGCTAATACAGGCAAGAAATTAAGGAGATGTCGGACTTATAAAAATTGACGGTCAGAGTACAACGTGTATTTTTCGTGATTAAAATAGTTTTAAGGCATTTTCGACCACGGAGTGCTAGGTTAGCGAGGTAGCTGCTAACATGAGAAAAGGGAAGGTAACATAATAACTTATGAAAAACAAAAATTGGAGCTAAAAGTTGTGAAATACACCCGCAAGGCGGGTGACGAAGTTTGACGAAAGATAAACAGAAGCCAGATGAACCGTGCTGTAAAGTTACACGTATTGTGACGAACCTGTCCGAGATCCCCTTGGGGGTAGCGTGAAATAATCAAACGAGATTAGCTGTACGTAAAATAGAGGAGAGTTTATTCTTTCTAACAAAAGAAAAAAATACAAAAAGAGTTGAACGTGGTTATGTTAGCGTCAGCGCGCCGATCGGTGCCGTCGCAGGTGCTCACTTGATAAATGTACAAGCATCTCCCTCATTCACTCACTGAATTCAATATTTTTAAGCAGGTTCTTCCTTGCTGAATAATTAACTAACAAAATTTAATGCCTACTGTTAGTTGAATCAATGGGTTATTCTGGATTACTCAAAACAGTTTTAAGATTTTCTTCTTTAGAGCATAACTTTTAGTTGCATGTTTCTGCCCGCGTGAAAATATTATATGAGATCTCATATGAGATCTCAGGAGAGATCTCACATAGATCTCATATGAATCTCATCTGCAATTGTTTATTAAAAAAAAAATCAATAAATTGAAAAATTTATAAATTTATTAAAAGTTAGAATAATATAATTTTAAAAAACAATAATTTTTATTAAAATTAAAATAAAAGTACAGTTTATTAAAATTCTCATATGAGATCTCATATAATATTTTCACGCGAGTTTTCATCTTGATCTTTAAAAATTTTAATCTTAAAATAAGCATATCTATGCTTATTCCCAAAATCAAAAAATACTTTTTACTGATTTGATCTATGACGTTGAATATTATCTGCTTTGACCCTTAAATCACCCTTTGAATTTCATCTATATATTTATTTCCTTCCAAGACAATTTAATATTAAGTTACAACAAATTTTAAATCACTTCTAACTCAATTTTAACTCATTCAAAAAAAGATTTAGAAATAATTGGCTTACTGTAAGTAGTTTTGCGTAATTGTGAAAAATTATTTCATTGCGTTCCCGCAATGCAAATTTCAGATTCATTCAGATTTAGCATATAGACACTTTTTGGCACAACCTTTAGCATTTGTAGCAAACAAAGAGGTCTGGAAAACGCGCAAGACTTTAAAAAGGTGCGCAACTTCAATTTTTGAAGTTTTGAACGCCTCCTTTCAAACGGATAAACATACTATTCGAAATTCTTGAGTAGGTATATATATAGGCCTATATGCCATCACGTTCTCATGTTACTAACATTGAATTTATAAGTTATCAAAATAAATTATGTAAGTTTTAAGTAAATTTCGTTGTAATTTTTTGTGTAAAGTTTTGGATAATTTTTGTTTTGTTTTGTTTTGTCATGAAATTATTACATTCGTAGATGAATGACATACATTCTGCCCTGCTAAGAAAGAACGTCCTATCTGACAGGAAAACGCCCTATAAATAGGCCGTTAAAAATTAAAAAATCAAAACAACCGTTCTTTCTAACGTTTGCGTTAGAAGAGAAAGGTTGACGCGAACACCGTATTTATGAGTGACGGTGACGTCAAGACAGGCGCATTTTGATAATGTACAGCGAGTGAAAATTTTGCATGCCTGAACGAACCTTGAATCTACTACTTCTTCGAGGGAAAAAATGATTATGTGCACAGCAGGTGTATACGCTCAAGCAGCAAAGCGAAAGAAAGCGCGCTGAATAAAATATCGCTCGCCTCGTTCGCTCGCCGTGGTGCAAGAGTGTGCGTATTGCGCTACGAGCGGTCGTTGAAAAGTTTTGATAACACTCTCGGCCGTAGCGTAATGTGCGACTCGATAGTCAACCGCGAGCATTAATGATGCATGGAGCGGAATAGCTGGCAATACCACGCTGATTGCGAGCTTAAAAACGTTTCGTTTCGTTTGCGGCGGAATTATTTATTTGCGGTCTTTTTTCTCTGGATTCGTTATTTCTATTTGAGCTGATTTTTATGTTGGCGGAGGCTTGGTGGATTTTAAACGCGATTTTAATAAATATATAAAGTGAGTCGTTCTTTTGAGAAGTTTAAATTAATGTGTTTCTCGATATATTGTGCTAATAGTTTTTTTATAAAAATAGTTTTATGATTTCGGAGAATTTAATAAAGTTTTAAATTATGTATACATTTAATATTATACGAGACATAAAATTCACAAAAAGTTTCAATAAATTCCAGATTTTTACGACATCCTCTTACAGTAAAACTAAAACTACACTCTCTCTCTCAAAAAAAAAAAAAAAAATAAATAAATGTACGTAACAAATGAAAATAACTCACCTCGCGACAGAACGCAAATGCAAAATCTGATTTCCGGTGACAACCAAAACGCCACGATACGTCATTCCTTTCCGGGCAATCAATAAAAATCTGACTCCTTCATCTAACACGAATTCAGCTCGTAAAAAGGGGGAGCGACGGAGGTATTCGATCGGTGACGCTGCTTTCGTGATTTCCGGCAATCTGCGGAGTTGCGTATGAAATTAAAAAAGGAGAGAAAAATTTTACCTTGGACGCGCGTATAATGACGCTTAATTAGGCCATCCCTCGCGCGCTTTTCAGGGGCTCTCGTGCACGTCTGCTCAAGGAGGTATTGTTTATGTAGTGTAGAGTAATTGTAGAGTCTTGAGCACTTAATTTGCTTTTCGCTCGATTTTCCTCCCCATTTCCTTCGCCCTTTTTAAACGGAAATCTCGCGTGTAACGCGATTTAACGTCGTTCTGACACAGTTTCTAAAGCATTTTTTTTATAGGCAGTGATTTATCAGATGAAAGTAGACTTATCATTGGGTAATATGAAAGAAGACGTTTATTTCTGATTTTAATATTAGTTTCTTTTGTTTTTTTAAACAAAAATACACTGTAGGGATGAGGATTCGGAATAATTAGCCTACAGTAATTTCTTAATGTTTAGAATAAATTAAAGAACAATTTTTTAATTTTGGTTTTGTGTACTTTTAAATGTTTGACATTTTTGACATACAAAAATATATTATTGATATAAAAAATTACAAAAATATGGTAAAAATTGACACAAATTTTAAACACTTAAATGTTTAATACATTCATTTGAAGATTCGTATTATACGCATGAAAAAGTGATTACTATCATTTTGATAAAGTATGTGGGTAATATAATTTTTTTTTTTAATTATATAACTTTTTTTAGCATTTTGTAATGAAATTGATAAATTTAAAGGATGTGATAAAATATATTGACATAGGTTGGTTTAAGTACGCAATTAAGTACAGTCAAATAAATTTATATATAAATTTGACCAATACTAAAGTGTGCACAATTGTTAAGTGTACGATTTTTATGTTCATAAATCAACCTATGCCACTAGAAGGATAAAATAAGTTATGCAGTAATAACAATAATAATTACATACATTTCGTAGTCGTAATATGATGATACAACTAATAATTATAAGATTAACCTTTTTATTTAAAATATTTCTAAAATAGTTTTTATTTATTTTAACATTTTTTGGAATTAGTATTCAATGAAAATAATTTTTTGCACATAATGTAATGTAAATAAGACAAAACCTAATATACAAATTAACAATAATTATTTCATTTAAAAAATTAAAAATTTATCAAATCGATTAAAATTTGATGATTAATTTTACAACATAATTATAAACATTTTCATTTGTACTATTTCTTCAAATTAGTCGCTTCTTTTTAAATATTTGAAGAAAAATTTTTTTAGTCCTACTAATTGTCACGTTAAATATAGTCTTTCGGCGACAGTTTCCTTTGACAGCCCTTGGCCCACTTTAACTTCTTCACCAACTTTACCTTTAAATTGGAAATCCTTATCTGCTTCGAATAACAGGATGATTGTCGAGCCCATTCGAAATTCGCCGAAGAGTTCACCCTTCTCTACTTTAAGATCGTCGAATGTTGCATCCTGAGAGTTTTGACCGCGTGGCCATTTTCTTGTATTTGTCACAAGATTTTTATCTTTGTAAACACGTATCGAGCCAACGTTTGTTGCACCCACAGCAGCGTAAGCCATGAAGCCACTTGCCCATTCGCCGATGTAAACGACTCGTTCATTCACAGCAAACAGATCCGGTAACCAGCTAGCGATCTTCGGGTTTACACTCAGAAGCTTGCCTATGATGAAAGATTCATATTTAACGTGGAACGCAAATTGTGTATAAAAATATACTGTTTTAAATTTAAATGTTTAATGAAAATTGAACAAACCTTGAAAATGTCTTCGTAATTTTATAGTCCAATCTGTTGGGCTGTGAAATCTATGATAATCACCAGGAGCCAAATATATCGTTACTTGATATAATATATTTTCAGGATTTTTTAATAATCCCGAAACATAATCGTCACAAACAGATTTTCCTTTTCGATTTTCATCTATATGAGACCAGTTGGATTCACCCAAAAAGTGTTTTAAATTATATGTCATTCCTTTGACTTGTTCTACTTTGCAAGATGTAACAGGTCCAAAATGCAAAATTTTGCCATCTGAGGGAAAAACCTAAAAGATAAAATTCACTTATTATATATTTTAGGGAAATTATATGAATGTAAATTATTGGTGAAAAAATGTTACCATGCTTGTATTTTCAGCGATAGTTCTAGCATTTGGTTTCAATGGTCTTACAAAAAAATCACAAAGGCTGGGAAACTCTCGTAATGATGTGTCTATTTCATCTAGGTTGGCTTTAAAAATTTTTGCAT
Source organism: Ormyrus pomaceus (assembly GCA_900474385.1). Classification (NCBI taxonomy): domain Eukaryota; kingdom Metazoa; phylum Arthropoda; class Insecta; order Hymenoptera; family Ormyridae; genus Ormyrus; species Ormyrus pomaceus. The sequence continues at coordinate 25,760 of UCOM01002006.1, read as the reverse complement.
AAAAACTATAAATTGCTTCTCTTAAAGAAACTGGTAGTTCTAAATTTGCAAATCCACCCCATACTCTGCTTGTTATTCGAAGTGGTAAGCTATAATAACATTCTACCTGCAACAAAATGAACAAACTTTTAAAGTAGTAATTAAATTATAATGATAATTATAAATAAAATTGAAATTTACCACTAATCCTTCTATAGGTCCTTTGTTCAATTCATGTCTTCTCATAAAATATTTCCACTGCAATACAGCTAAACCAATCCCTAAAGGTAGTTTCCACTGCCATCGCTTTACATAAGATCTCCATGAATTTTGACTGCCTTTAACAGAATTTTGATTTGAAGTCGTTGATTGTCTTCTTACTGCATGCCCAGATATGGAGGTAACAATGTTTTTAGCAGATCGAATCACTGCATAGGAACACTTGTAAGTAACACGAGCCTCATAACTAGAAAATTTAACCATTTTTTAAGAACCCTCCAGAATCATGCCCATACCTCTAATGAACAAGAAAGCAGTCAACCAGTTTTATGTTTTTGACACTTCTTATCTACTATGATTCATAAATAATTGTTATTAACCAGTGATAGACTTTCTTTTTCGTTCCTCTGAGAGTAAACAATCAAGTAGAAAAATTCTTCATTTTTTTCTTACGAGTCATCAAAGCATTACAAACAAACCATTGTTAGAATATTTATAACAAGTAAATGAATTATATCTTTGACTAATAAAGAAATTTCTTTCAACAATAAAAGGATAATGTTTGAATTTTACGAATCATAAATTTTTTAATTAATTAAACGTTGATTGTTTAAACAATCACTAGACAATGAACAAAATTAAACTTACCTCGCTACTTCTATAGCTATTCTTGAGATTCTACTAATCGACATTCTATAACAATGAAAAAATTCAATTTATTTAAGAATCTTTGTTGAGACACTCAGCCTCAGACAGAGTCATATTCTAGGAGATTTTTCTTTGCTCGCATTATCAGACTTATCAGTAATCAGCTGTCATGAGGTTATGTTTCGATACCCACGCACGCTGAACTTTTCTAGTAATTTTTCTAGCCTTGATGCGGAGGAAAAATCACTAATGGGTACATTGCTCTTCTGCTAGGGATATTCAAGGTTCAGCAGCTAAGTTCAACTCTCCTCAATGTCCACGTGATAAGAAATTATACATAGTCATCGTGATATATTTTCGCCAATCTCGCCGCCTTCGAAGAGACAAGATATACCGGCAACCGCCTTACAGTCGTTCTGGAACTTTCAGACATTTTACTTGTTGTAAATTCTTCAAAATGTTGAAGGTAATTATTCTTCTTTCAACTTGTTTGATTAAAATTTCATCAAGCTAATGATAGTAGCTTGATTTCATATAGACGTTCATTTATTTTGCACTGTAGCGAAAACAGTTTAAACAAATAAAGCTGTATTTTTCCACTACCCCTTCTTTTATTGTAGATACTTGTTTCGTTTTCGACATTCTATACGTTCTAAATTTTAATTTAACAAAAAATTTCTTTAAACAGAAGTTTTTTCTTTCAGATATACCTAACTGGATTTTTAATTTTATTTTGTTATTCTGCAGATTTAATCATTTATGTATTATTAATATCTTTAAGTAGGTCAGCTGAAAATGCCTTGTTCTTTAGTTCAAAGTAATTAATTAACATTAATTGATGTTCAATTAATTATTCTTACTCATTGTTTACACAGATTACAATAAAATGAATGGTCTGAAAAGAATTAATTTGTACATGTCTATTGTTGGTAGATTTGTTATTTCTAATATATTTAAATTTTGGATACAGGGAGTTGTAACTTTGGTCACTGGAGGAGCTTCTGGACTTGGCAGAGGAACTGTTGAAAGATTTGTCAAGCAAGGTGGCAGAGTAATTATTGGAGATCTTCCTTCATCGAAAGGAAATGATGTCGCTAAGGAACTTGGAGACTCAGCCGTCTTTGTTCCTATGGATGTAGGTTTTTAAAAATGTTTAATATAATTTATTTTATTTAATATAGATAATCTTTATAAATAATGTTTTAAATGTTGAAACTACTTTGTAAGTAATCTGGATAAAAAGTCAATGTCTAAATAATCATTAGATTCAAGCTCAATAATTGTAAACTAAAATTTATAAAAATGATTGCTTTTATCATTTTGCATTATTTAGTCTTTTCTAAATATAGCTTATCATATTTCATTGATAAGTCAGAAAAATTAATTTTTCCTTAAAATTTAACTTACATAATTTTATTTTTATGCTTCTTAAACCTTATTATTGTAATGATTAAATTAAAAGCAATAAAAAATTACTTAAAATAAATATTGTTAATAAAAATCGATTTTTTAATAACTGACTCATTTTTTGAAAGCAAATACAAATTTTTCTATAGATTTTTATTTTGATAATTATGGTTTGAGTACATAACATTACTTGTTTTTAAACCAAGTATAAAAATAAATCGTTGCAACATAGAAATTCATACAATGAATTTTCAATTCACTATGCTTTTTGACATTAAAGTTTGCAATTTAAAAAATATGTCAATAAATTCAGTTTTAAATACAATCATTTTCATAATCAAACTTACCTGAATAATTTATTTCACAGAAATGGAATTTAAATTTATAAAACTTAATAGATTATTGTCAAGTTGTCAATTATACAGATGTTTTAAGTACATATTTTATTTCATAAAAATGATATTATTTTCAGGTGACATCAACGAGTGACATTGAAAATGCCTTGCAAGTTGCTAAGGATAAATTTGGTCGTCTAGATGTTCTTGTTAATGCTGCAGGAATTGCGGTAGCTTTTAAGACATATAATTCGCAAAAGAAAGCTGCCCATACAATTGAAGATTTTGAAAGAGTCATTAAAGTGAATACTATTGGATCTTTTAATGCCATTAGATTGTCAGCTGGTTTAATGTGTGAAAACCAACCAAATGAAGATGGTCAGCGTGGAGTCATCATTAATACTGCTAGTGTTGCTGCTTTTGATGGTCAGACTGGACAGTCTGCTTATTCTGCTAGTAAGGGTGCAATTGTTGGTATGACTTTGCCAATTGCTCGAGATTTGTCTCGTGATGGTAAGTTTTAATAAAAATTAAAGTTTAATCAGAAAGACTGATAATGATATTTTTAATTTTTTAAGCAATGATAAAAGATTTTTATGATACAATTATTTTGAAAATATTTTAAAAAAGAAAACAGAAAAATAAAAAAGTAAAATAAATTAAATTATTATGTAGCACTTTTATTATTACTTAAAAATTTATTATGGTTCGACACATTCTTTACGATTATGAAGGATTGAACAAGCTAATAAATTATTTAAAAGAAAACAGTCACATTTATAAAACGTTTCAATTGCGTAGCTTATTTAAATAAACAATAACAATACTTTTATAAAATACTGTCGATTTTGTACGTTAAGCATACGATATTCTGATTAATATTGTAGGAATTCGAGTGGTAACTATTGCTCCTGGACTCTTCGACACTCCCCTGCTGGCTGCACTGCCCGAAAAAGTTCGTATCTTCCTCGCCAAAAGTATACCGTTTCCTCAAAGATTGGGAAAACCTGATGAATATGCACAGCTGGCTCAGCATATCGTGGAAAACCCATTACTGAATGGCGAGACTATAAGACTGGATGGAGCTCTTCGCATGCAGCCTTAAATTTTTGCGTTCTAAATATTTTATGTATTTTCTTTCTAAAAATGAATGCACTAGCATGATTATTACGAGTAAAAAAAATCATAATTTTCAATGATATTAAAACCTTAAAAAATAAATTGTACATAAAATAATTTGTATAGAATGCTCAGAAGTGCATTAGTTTTTAGAGGAGTTCTGTTTTTTTTAAATCATTTTTGCAGTTTTTATACGATGATTTTTTAAACTGCTTTTTCATAAAAGGAAAGGAAAAATGTAAAAAAAATGAAGAGATCAATCGAATCTTTTATCATGCCTAGTGCAATGTTGTTAAATGAATAAACAGATATTTTTGTACACGCAACATCATTGTAATTCTTCTATATATAATTTACACGAGCAACTAACTCGGGGGTCTGCTATTACAGGTAACGGTCGCTGTTTTTATACGATGTGTCATCTTTTTTATTTTTTTTTATATTTTTCGATTATTTTTTTTTAAATTTTCGTTATCATAACCCGCTGTACATCGTTCTTCGTTTATTAATCAATTGCGTTTTTTTATTCTTTGTAAATGATGTTGCAAAAGTCGCAACTCGTCGCTTCGAGCTTTCATTATAATATTAAGTCACTAAAGACAGAGAAAGAGAGAGCAGAGATATACAGATTGAAGTACATACACACACGTCTAACAAATTTTTATACGAATCGGTGTTTTTTTTTTGGTAATTTTATCTCTGAACGTTCTTTCTCTTCTCTTTTCCACGTAATATGCAGATACTATTTTCTCATTAATATTATTTTTGCCCTCATCGAGCTGTAACATGAAAATATCAAGCGTTACATACGTACAACATGATCTCCTTGTGTAGAAGCACTCGCAAAGAGCTTTTGATGTGTGTATACATGATGAATTGTGGTTTTTTTTTCAATGAATGAATGAGCGTGTATAATTAGCGTCTCCTCTCTTTCTCATTCTCCCTCTCGTTTTTATTTATAATATTTATATTCATTTATATATATGTATATGTATATATTTATATATACGTTTGTTTTTTAGTCTTCTTGTTTCCCAATGACCTCGGGAGAATTCCAGAACTCAAGCAGGTGTCGGAACTTATGCTGATGACTTAACGGAAGAGCCAGTTTTCGGTTTTGCGTTATTAAGGCAGGACAACAGCGCAACGCTTCTTTGTCGTCGACGTCTCCATTACCATCACCACCACCACCACCATCACCACCGACGGCCTCGAACATAATCTTTCCGAGGTTTAGTCAGTCCTAGGCGTTTGACTCTTTGAGATTTTGCAGTTTTTGTAGCTGATCGGGCTGCAGCTCGTCGGGTATACTCGCCCGGCCGCCGACCAGCATCTTGCCGCTTGGCGGAGGCTCGGCTACCTCCTCGAGGGCTTCGGCCGGGCCTCCGCCTCGAGCAGGTAGGCACTGGGAGTTGTCGGCGGTGCTAGGACCGGATAAGGATTCGGCGTCGCTCCCGGAGGAGCTGCTCACAGGAAAGGGCGCCGAGTCCGTTGGCTGGTCGTCCAGAATTGACTTCTCCTCAGACTCGCCTGTTTTAAGCTTCGGTTTCGGCTCGCTTTCTTCTGGCGCCTTTTCTTCCGGTGCTTTCTCTTCCGCTGAAGGGGGTTGGTCTTGCGCGGCGGCGACATCCGCCGTTTTTTCTTGCTCCTGCTGTTCGGCTTCTTGCTCGGACTCCTCGATGCCCGGGAAAGGCCGATCGACTTCTTCCATCGGAGTTGCGGCTGTTATAACGATTTGAGCGACCCCGAGGCCGACGTCGTCGTCTTTGTTTCCTGATGCGGCCTTCTTCTTAGCCTCCCGCGCTATTTTCACTGCTTCCGGCTCGTCGTTTTCGTCCTGAAATCGAGGAGTTTTTATACAAATTAGATTTGGGGTTTAATGTAACTAGCGTTTTATCGAATTTACTATTAGAGGTTCAACCGAAAATTCAGATACAAAAATCGTTTGGTTTTCCACAGATATTCCAGATATGCAATTTTTAATAAAAATTTTTGCTGATTAATGATTTGGAAACTGTTTCGTGAAATACAAATATCATCATGGAAAACCGCATTTAACAAAATATAAATTGGTTTACATATGGATTTTTATATGTTGCAGGGCAATACACTACTAAAACAATCATCATAAATTTCGGTCTACTGAATAAACTTTGATTGTAAAAATATTTCTTTTGTGTACAAAGCAGGACAAAAGTCTCAACATTTTATGCCAAAATTAGACATTTTTATTTAATTGTTTAGTGAATGAATGAAAAATTTAAATGAAATGATACTACCTTTTTACAAAATATCGAATTAGGTCCATAAAGAAAATATACACGGGGATACTAACATTAGTGAAATTTTGAAAGATCTGCATATTAATACAACGAACCGTTGATCCATTTAAAACATATAAATAAATTTATATCGCCTTTTTTATAGATAAAGTTATTTTAATTCTAGAATTTACATGATGATTGATCCAAAGTTCAGACAATGTTGATAAGATAACATAGAGGTCGTCAAAAATAACAGGATGTAACTACTACTTTGATAAATTTAAAGACTTAATTGGTTTCTACTTGATCGTAACTATTATAATTTCTACAAATGATGATATTTAATTTTGAATAAAAATTGTATGTGCATTTGACACGTCGACATAAAAAAGAATATTTTATGTTTGACAAAATAAATGTCAAACTAATAAAGATGAGCCAAGCTATTTTGTGCTTAATGTTGAGTATTTAGCTAGTACTGCAATGTACACTCAAAACCATGTAGTATTTGTAAATGTAAGAAGAAACTGTAAAAGTGATGTGTTAACTGAAAATAATTAAATCAAAAATATCATTCAAGAAATGTATAATATCAGGCTGTTTTGGCATACGTCTTTTCGATTGTGAATTTCCAATTGATTAACTGTAAATTAATCGAATAGAATGTCTGAGTTCTCTAACTTGTGTGTAAAAAATCGAAATTTTTTTTTTAAAATAAGGCAAATCATAATTTCTATTCTCTTGTCTCATAATTATGCAGCTTTAAAATTTTACTTTCGAAAGATTAAAAATGTTTTTAAATGAATTAAAATTTTAAAAAATTCATCTTACTCAATTGTTTTATAATGAAACTCATGCAATAATTTTTAATGCGTATGTCGTACATACCTACGATAATTATTCCTGAGACGGATCAAAGGCAATTAAAAACATTTTTATTGATCCATAATTTATATATTAAAAATTATTATTACTTATTTCGAGTCTAGTTAATTGGGGTTTTGAAATAATTTTTTTTTTACTATTTATGGTTTTAGGATTAATCAATTGATTAATTGCACTTTAGTTAATTAATGAGATTTAAAATTCATAGTTACTGATAGAAACAAAAAAAAAAAAAAAAAAAAAAAAATTATACAGTCAGTGCGGGTATATTTATAGTCAAAATAAAAGTCGTCGTTTAATTATTATTTAAGTAAGTCAGTACAAATTTATTGTCTGTAGCTTTAAATGTACGTGATTTATAACGTTTTCTGAAATTGAAAACACACTTCTTTTGAAGGCATTAGATCTAAAGAGAAGAAAGAGTTAGTATAAAATTCGTTACGTACCTCTTCGATATTGCTTTCGTCTGGAGCTTCGTCAACTGCGGCGGCGTTAACAAACATAAATTCGTATTTACATTGCGAAATTGAACATTGTTTAGGCAAACGCCGAGGAAACTATCGCAATGAACTCACCTACGATTCCTGGTGCTTGTGCAGTATTTTCGTTATCAAATTGTAGGCCGTAATGTTCTTTCTGTTCCCTAGACAGACTCATATTCAAACTATCCGGGCGGTCGCCGTTTACAAATCCTCGTTCTCTCATTTCTGTAATAATTAGATTACTTTTTAAAAGTTGTACTTTTAATGCGAATCAAAATGAAATCTGCATAACTTTAATATATAAAAGTTAGCGAACCGTTTCTGTTTTACAAAGTTACGTATAATAAAATAAGTAGATGCGGTAACAAAGTTTAGTAAAACAAAAGTTTGTAAAATAATGCTAAACTTTGTTAAATAAAGTTTGAATGATTTTAATTATAAAATAAAGACACATTTGGGGTAAAGCGTAGTAAATTTGATTAAAACAAAAGAGTTCATTTGAATTTTATAATTTGTGAAACCTACGAACTTATTAACGGATATAAGAATACGTTTGTTCATAAAACAAAAAAAGATATCCGATTTCATAACTGGATAGCCAGCACGTAATATTTAGAAGGTAATAAATATCACTTAACGAACTGTCAAGTATAACCCGAATCCCCTTAATCAGCCCGGACGTACGAGCGTCAGCAAAAGGCGCGTACTCACCGTTCATGAGCGACTGTGCGAGCTCTTCGTTCAAGACGAACTCCGGTGCTTCCGGCGGTGTGAAGACGGGCGGCGCAGTGCCTGGCGGTGTTACGTCCTCCTGTCAAATGCAATTAAGACGCCTTTTACTTATACGCCCGCTACACGTGTGCGCATATTTTGCCTGACGCCTAAATCAACTTGTTGGGCTTCCGAACTTTCAGCCCCCCCGCTCGCGACAATAATTATTTCCGCGACGCCCAGCTCTCACGCTTATCCGATTAGGACGAGCTCGAGGCTGGCGATCGTAATTTCGAAACTACCTTATTTACAACTAAATGTCATACGTCATTGATTGCCAAACGCGATGAAGAAAGTGGCCCGTGTATCCTTACCTCCGGGGTCAGCGGGGATCCGTCGGGCGCGCAGGGCTCCACGACGAGCGAGGGGAAGAGTCCCCGCTGCCCGTTCAGCTCGCCCTCCCACCAGCCGTCGTCGACCTCGTGGGGCTCCTTCTCCAGCACGACGATTATGTCGCCCTCCATGAAAGTCAGCTCCTCGTCGCAGGTCGCGTCGTAGTCGTAGAGGGCGACGCAGTACTCGCGGCCGTCGGCCACGTGGTTCTGCGCGGGGGCCTCGGCGACCGGCGCGGCGACCGCCGCCTCCACCTGAACGGATTGTTTTTTTTTTTTCTTTTTCTTTGTATTTTTACAGGAAAATAATGGCGGGCGAGGCCGCGGGAGTGTTTGGTTACGGTTTTGGGCTCTTGGCGGAAGGACTTCCTCGAATGGCGAGAAATATAGGGAAATAATTGTAATCCGATTAAGAGTCGAATTTGGCTTCAATTAATCGCATTATTTGGTAAGACGATTAATTCATCTGTGTGTTTATGTTTGATTCTTTGTAAGTACGGCTTTATACCTCATGTTACAATTGAATTGAAAAAAAAATTGAAAGATTTCCTTTTTTACAGTAGAGTATCCACTTTTTAATGTTTCAACCTCTACAGGAGCTTGTATTTTATAACCGTAATATAAAACAATACCCTATTAAAATAGTAATAGAAAATGATAAAATGGGAAGCATTCCTATACTCATCGACACAATCAGCAACACGACTCACCGTCACCGTCTCCTCCTTGGCTTCCTGCTGCTGCTGCTGCTGCTGCTGCTGCTGCTCCCTCAGATAGGCGTCGGGATCGACGGCGTCGTGATCGTCGATCGTGTAGTCCACGGAGGAGAAGGAGATCTGCTGTACGATGCTGGGCGCGTGGGAGGTGAGGCCCTGCTGCGTCTCCGGCTCGCGCTCCACGTCCAGGTAGTTCTGGGGCACGTAACCCTCCTCGCCGCGGTAGTTGCGCGCCCTCAGCCAGCCGTCGCCGTCGCCCTCGCCGACCACCTCCAGCTGCTCGCTCTCCACTATCGACAGCTCGTCGGGATTTTGAGCCTGAAAGGGGGGAGCGTTCGGTTAATTTACTTTGTTTACGATAATGATAACGAATTTGAATCTGTTGGTACCGTGTAGGAGTAAAGGGCGGTGCACTTGTAGATGTTCTGCGTCTGGTCGGCATCGGTCGACGGTTGAGTCGCGTAGACGCTCGAGGTTTCGTCGGCGACGGGCTCATCGTTGCCCCAATCCGCGGACGTCGGATCGTCCCAGCCCGCCGTTATTTCGTCTATTCGCTGCTTCTCTTGTTCCAGCAGAGCTGCAATTTTCGGTCAAGTGGATTTAGGCCAGTTGCTTTTTCCAAATACGGATTAAGCTTGTGTTTATTAGCGATGTTAAATATAATTTATTTTAAGGTAGACGGGGTTTAGAGCGAATTTAAGGGGACCTATAAAGAGATACTGCTGGATTTTCTGTATAACTGTTTGATAGCTGAGTGATCGTTAAATTTTTATACGGAAAATTGTTTATTTTACGAGTCTACGTTATGATGTATGCATATTTCTAGCGGTTACTTTTATGATGTTTTCAAGAAAATTCAACAGAATAACTACCTGAATCGTTATTATAGTGGCCGTAACCTTAAATTAAAGAAAAGAATTGAAATTAAAGTTTAATAAAAGAATAAAACTATAAAGTTTTTCAAAAAAATATAGAATTCTCCTTGAATAAATAAAAATAAAGTAACGTATTTCCAGCTTTGCATAACGAAATTCGAATGCGAAATGTTCCTTGCGCAGGAACAAGCGGAAAACGCGAAGAAATTCAATTCCGAAGCGAGTTGTATAACAAGGTTGCACCTACAGAGTAACAACTAAGTAGATGAGCCCCGAGTCTCGTCAGACGTCGTCGGTAGACCGTAGCGTAGGCCGTATTAACCAACTGACTAACTCTCCAAGTTCAGTGACACAAGTTACAAAGATCCCTCCCGCAAAGCCGGAAATACGCGCGCCCGAGGCTGCCATTTATTCATCGGACCTGCCACTCCCGCTTACCGAACCTAAACTCCGTAAAGAGGAGGCAAAAAGAGAAAAAAAAAAAGCTAAATGTGCACCCACCGTCGACCTCGGCGCTGTCGAGTCTCTGACGCTCGTCGGCGCCCGAGTCCTCGTCCTCGTGCTGCAGCTGCGGCGGGTGCTGGCCGGCGGCCGAGGATCGTCCCGGCCTCTCGACGGTCGTCAAGTCGCTTCCGGCGTCGTTGTCGCTGTCGTAAAACGAGTCCGACGACGGCTGCTCCTGCAATTCGCGAGGCAAGCGCGGCAATTAAATTCCGGGCCAGGCCCCCCCCCCCGACTTTATTGTACACAGATTTACAGCAAGACGGGACTCGGAATTAGGAAGAAAAGCGGCTCGGGATATTAAAGGGGAAAGAGCTTTACGAGAATGAAAAAAATTGACGGGCTGGGAAACGGTTGGGTGGAGCGGAGTAAGAAGTGCGAAATTAATTACCGCATTGCCGGAGGCGTCCGTTCTGATGGACAGCGAGCTGGCGGAGCGCGGCATATCCTGCACGCTCAGCGTTTCCACCTCTTGCAGCCACTCGTCGACGTTTACTGGATTGTTTTATTTGCCGGAACGAAAAGTTTAATTAGTCGCGCGATTGAAACGGCTGAATTTCAAAAGTGAAAGCTATACGCAAATGACGAACGTAATTTAAGCTTTGGCTTTCACTCTTTTAAATTCACGTTACAGCGATTTATTGTCAAGTTTATGCACTAAACACATTCGTGTTCAAAGATAGAATAATATTAGATTGTAATAAGAGAACAGTGATGGAAAATGACAGTTTGATTGCACGAACCTCCGCCTTTTCGAAGACATTCTATTCGCGCCTCGGCCTTCATTTTGGCAGTCTGAAAAGAAGCGTTAATCATCAGCGAAACTTGCTCGGGTGCCGGATGGGACAATTAGAGAGCTACGTATACATTCAATCGCGTAATTGTACCTCAGCTTTTCGCATCGTCTGTTTCAGCTCGTCGATTTTCGTTTCCAGATCCGGGCCATTTGGATCGTTAGGATCGGTCTAAACAAGAAAATTATTTTAAATCGATTATTGACTCAAAATAAGCGAAAGCGCTAGCTCTCTTCTTATTAAGGAGAATTTCTATTAAAAATGCTCAACCAACTTGCATTCTCAATAATATGAAATTGAAATATTTTAAAGGCGTGCAGAGTGCATTAATTTTGATTGTTTGCGCATCGCTCACCTTTTGTCCTGAGTCGCGCAGCTGCTGAAGGGCGATTAATTTTCTATTGCTTTCTCTGTAGGTGTTGATCTCGCGAGCGATCCTCGTAGCCCAGCGACGCGCCTCCTTGCTCAATGTCTGTGCTGCTGCATTGTCAGCCGTTATCCTGAATAAGCCAATCCGAGACGCATAGAGTTTAGTTTTCATTCTCTTAATCGTATTACTGCTACATATATTTACAAATAATGCGTAACTCCTGTTTTTTCTAAAGTAGATTTTAAACAAATTTTGAATTATATTGAAAAAAAAAAGTTAAAGAAAGACCGGAGTTAAAAAAGCTGCTCCACCGAGGAAGCTGCAAAGTAAGGTCGAGGTCTGGCCTCCGCTTGCGAGACGCCTACTCACCTATCTATTTGATCGTTGTCGCAGGCCTCAAAGTCGTACTGTATGTGTTGCTTCAGGACCGGATAGTACAGGCAGCAGCACTGTATATTGTACTCCCTCGTAAGCTGCAACAGACGGAAAACGCGGTGGCCGACGTCACTTACCCTCCTTTTCCCCTTATACCCCCGTCCTATATACGGTCTCGTGCTCTTTTGGCACTTGGCCGAGATGCGCCGGCCGCGAGAAATCGAACGCCGGAATCGCTCGATTTTTGCTCTTTTCCGGGTTATTCGTGTACACATCGCCGGATTAAAAATTTGCCAAGCTACTGCAAATGGGTTTAATCAATTTTTTTTTTTCAGCTTCGATTGCGGATTTTACTGCGGCGTTTGCCTTCTTTTTCAAGGGGATATGTTTAAGTGGAAAACTGTATGCAAAGGTCGAGGAGACATTTGAGTATTTTATTAATGAAATTGAACGCCTACTCATCGTTTCGTAATTAATCTGTTTACAATTCAAGGGTGTGCATTTAGCAATAACCGTAATAGTATCTTGTAAGTAATATAATCGGAGATTTCGATAATGATTTTGATAATTTGTATATTAATGAAATTGAAATTTGCGTTGCATGAGCACTTTAAATGAGTACGCTATAACAAAGTTTTCGGTTAATTTGGTTAAAAGTTTTAAGTATCACATTTCCTCATGCAGCTAAAACATTTAAGTGCTTATTAAAGTACTTTATATAAACTACTTAACGTATATTTGCAATTTAATAAAGTGTGACAATTTTTTTATTTAATTTTAAAACATCACTGTTTTATAACTATTATGCAAGAAATTTTATTAAACAAAAATTGTTGTTTTAAGAAAGTAATTATTTCTATATTTAAAAAAACACAAATTATATCGACGTAAAATGTATAATATTGGTTAAAGTTATTAATAAGCAATAAATCTTCCACGTCAATAAATATAATCCCTTAATTAAAATCTACTTTATCGCGACCAATATTACCAGCGTATTACAAGCAAACACAAGCAGTTGCTACTCTGCCGCGGTCATTTTATAGAATTATTACGCAAAACCTAAATAACAGCGGGACATAAATCACCGGAATATTAATGTAATACGCAAGGCGAGCGCACAATAAACAGCCTCGTAAAGTTCCCGAGAGCGTTTGCTCGATCGCCTCTCGGCGCAGCGTGCGGCCGCACTCTTTTTCCCCGATATAATCAGAACTTTATCGCTCCCGGCGGGAAGCGTTTTTTTTTTTTTTTTTTTTTTTTGAACATTTGGCAACCGGCGGCGCGGCTTCCGACGATTCACCCGGAAAAGGGCCGCGACGCCTAACGGCCGGCGACGAAGGAAAACGAATCGAGAGCATTGTATGTGTATTCACCTGCTGCGCCTGATCGCGGATTTTGCCGAAGCTGTTTTGCATGGCCATGCAGGTCAGCAGTTCCGTGCGACCCATCAGCGACAGGTACTCTGCCACCTTGTCGTACACTCCCTGCTCCATGTTCTGGAAAAAAAGGATCGGTTAAGCTTTTTCGGGGTGGAATGTTGTTAAAGTAATCGTAGGATGCCGATGAGTGACATTGGATTGGGAATGTCTTATGTTTTATTATTGAATAACGACGCTGTCGCGTGGGCTTACCTGCATTGTACTCTGCAAATCGATTACGAAGTACCTATTTTGATGAGCGTTAGCAGCGGCCAGTGCGAGCAAATAGTCGTTGCGTGCCCCCGTCGACTTCTCTTCTAATGCGTCTCTTTTCGAGCTCACCTTTAACATTGAACGTTGGAATTATTACAATGGTTTAAAGTAAGTGCGCTGCTTCTTTTTTTTTTAATGCGATCGAATTGAGATTTGGAAGAAAAGTACTTTTATGGTAAAAGAATTTCAGCGCTTCGAATCCAATAATCCACTAAAAAAATTTTGCACAGTATGGCACGTTTATTTAGCGTCCTTAATCCGTAAAAGTCATTTCTTTCAGAAAGTCTACTCTTACCGCAATAAGTTATAGTTTGCAATTTCATTGGAAGCACATACCTTCGCGCTGTTCTTCTGCAAGGACGTTATCGATTGGAAGAAGGAGCCCTTCTTCTTTTTCAGTCTGTAATTGGAAAGAGAGAAACAAGCGATTCATGAGCATCGTTATTTAGACGTCCCCGATCGTTATAGTTTCGAGTTAAAATTCTTGCGTCATCGGTGACCCATTAAAATGAACAATTTTACAAAAGCCAGTCCCCGAAAGTGAACTCCGCGCGGTTCATCAAAGTTCTTTCTTTAATTTAAAACTTTTTATACTTCTGTAGCGAAGTGCAACGAGGGAGAGAAGTCGTAAAAACAAACTTTGAAGCTTCGACCTATTGCCGGTTTTTTTTTTTCGCGGCTGCTGCCGACGATGAAAGGCATATACTTTTCTGATCGCTCGCGATAGTTTAATGGCTACCGCATTCCAAATTTTTAGTGATATTGAAAGTGAATTTTACAGGTAGTGGAATTTAATTTGAAGCAATGCCTATATATTTTAACGCCAATGGATACTTTATTGCCGAATCAGTAAAATTAACTTTGACCCTCCGAGCTAATTTCGAAAAGATAAGCTAGATATATTAGCGATAACGAGTCTATTCGGGTATGAGGCTCACGTACTTTTCCTCGATGTCCTTCGCCTTGTCGCGCACGTCGTGGGCGGTGTGCTCCTCCTCGAAGTACAGTTTCTTCGTTTTATCGACGTCCTGCACGCAGGTTTGCAGCTCTTTTTGTATTACTACTAATTGGTCGATCGCCTGTAAAGATCAGATCCACTCGTAACTTTTTTACATCCAACATATTTATTTATAAAGTCGTTTATTTCGATTCGACGATTTCAACAACGAATCTAACGTCTTTTGCAATGGTGCTTCTTACAATCGGCAATGAATTGTTTGCGTCAAACTCCGGCTACAAACCAAAGTAAATTGCGGTGTTCGATAAACAAAAAGCAATTATTATATTAGCTCCGTCCTCAAAACAGATAAGTTTCCCGCTCGAAAATCGCGGACAACGACAACTTGGGCGTACCTTCTTGGCAATTTGAACCTTATGCATCTTTAAGCTTTTCGCCTCGTCCGCTATCTGTGACTGAAAGACCTCGACGGCGGCAAGCCGCGCCCGCGCGAGCTTCTCGTTCTCCTCCAGCACCGTTCTCCAGACGTTCCACATGTTCCTGAAATCAATCGAGTTCCAGTCAGCCATCTTGGCCGCCGCTCGCGCTCGGGGTTCGCGGGGTATACAACACAGTTCTGGCTGCCTTTTCGAAAAATTGCCACGCTTACCATCTCTCGTCGGCGTTGTCGATTTTTAAGTCGGGGATATTCGGAATTTTCTTGTTCAGGTACGCTGACGAGATTTTTAGCAGGGCCTGGAAAGAAGAGGTGGACCGATTAGTATTCGGAAGGGTTGGCTGCTCGGTTTGGCAATGGATTACGTTAACACTTACGTCTGCATAGGACTTCTCGATCGCCGACTTTTTTATGACGAAGTTGCTGCAAAAATAATTGTGCTTTATAGGTGGAATTGAAAAGATTGGAGTGTTGCAAAGTGTCTTTGAACGAAGTGGGGGCAATAAAAATAATAGGACAAGTGGGCTGGTATTCCTTTCAATTATTGGAAAGTCATTTTTACCGATTGCGTGCAACTCAATTTTTTTTCTAAATTCCTCCCGAAGTATTTTATTTAGAACGGTTTTCGGTTATTTATTGCCTGCAAGCCGTGGAAATATAAAACTTTTCACTGGAACACGAACTGGTACTTTTTCGAATGAACAACGAATATACTATTCCAGAGCGAACTTTATAAAATGGTATTGGTTCTCGTTTTTCAACGAATATGTAACTTTTTGGATGTTTCACGTTTAATAATACCCTTTTATTGTTTTAATTTTGGTGAAGAAATACATTTTTTTATTTTCATGTAATTGGAGCATTTGTTTAGATTTGCTGTAATTTTTAAAGAATTAAAGTGCACTAACCAAGAACTATCATGTATTGATTTTGTATTTTCTCTTTGTAGGTATGTATTCCAATGCTCCCGATACTTTTGAAAGCCAAATACGAGAGGATTTTTCATCTCGTGCAACGTTACTTTTGAATTTTTGAAAATAGCTTTTTAAAATTTTTCAGTGTTCTATAAATATGATATAGACATAAAGTTTAATAAAATTCTCTTTAATCTAAAAAAAAATGGACTTAAACATGTTCAAACATGTAATTCAAATTGAATTAATCAGCATGTTGAATGAAAAAGGTACAAGATTTAAACGTGTTGCGAATACTTAAAAATTTTCTCGTAGGTAAGAAATGTATTCAATAAAATTAGAGTGGATGAAAAATTCAAGGCCTATTAAAATTTATAACCGTCTCCATATTTATCGCTCTTTTATTCTCCTATACTTATAGAATTTCCACTTCAACGTTAAAACGCGGAAGCACTCATTCGAAAAAGTCGACTCAATATCCTTAAAATCCATCTCTATATTTACAATGAACCAAAAAAAGAGCTCCTTAACAGTGCAAAACCGGGCAATCAATCTGTGCATCGTCCTTTATGTAATACATCTTAGATAAATACTCGAGGGGCACACAAATACACGAAGCAATGCCCCTGCATGTGCAGCTTGACGGATGTTTATTCGTGTAAAATGATCGATGCCGCACACAAAGATGTGTAGAAGAGAGAGAGAGAGAGAGAGGAAAAGCGGGGGCGGAGACACAAGGTGAGATGGACGGCTTACCGAATGTCTTCGAGAAGGTCGCACTCGTGCTGATTCTTCGCCTGTAGTTTAGCGGCCTGCTCGGAGTGGACGTTTTTTAGGAATTTCGCATAATTCCCCTGTAAACAGAAAACGATTTATTCGTGAATTTTTGACGAGCTTTAGGAAGTTAAAGATTTTTTGCTAATTAGGTTAATGGTTCGAAGGGTCATTTACTGAGTAAATTCGAAACCTTTTATCCACCCTTATTTTGTATTGTTGAAAAAGTAAAATATCCATCGCAGGACAAGTTAAAAATTAGTTGATTGATTTCTTGCTAATTTAAGTATGAAATAATCAATACATTGATTTACAGTATACGTCTATAAATCATACTCGTAAAATAAAACTTGAAATGCATATACACTTTATGTTTTTGCGCAATTAGATGACGGTGAAATAAACGTTATAGATAGGTATTATTCTAGAGTTTCGATAAAATTCTGATTTAATTAATTTCTCAATTAATTAGTAAGCAATTAAACTAATAATCAGTAAAGTTTTTGTCGACAGTTTTTGTAGGAAAATGAGTTTCTATCCGCTTTATCCTCAACATTTTTCCCTTTTTACAGCAACTTTTTATGGTAAGTAGTTAAAAAGTTCAACAATAATAAAACTCTTCTCTTCTAAAAAGGGTATTGGACGTCGAATTAAATCTCTGATGAATTTAAAAGAAATAATTTCTAATGTATTGGTTGAATAGTCAACAAAAAAACACCAAAATATTTTGTCTAAAACCCACATAGCTAAAATTACGCAATAAAG
This sequence comes from Ormyrus pomaceus, assembly GCA_900474385.1. Lineage (NCBI taxonomy): Eukaryota > Metazoa > Arthropoda > Insecta > Hymenoptera > Ormyridae > Ormyrus > Ormyrus pomaceus. The sequence continues at coordinate 8,147 of UCOM01002006.1, read as the reverse complement.
TTATTCACCTAAAATTCGTGAAACATCCTTTAAAAACAAGCGCCCCGCGCCAACGCATCGCTATATCGAGGCAAAGTTCTCTAAAAACGTTAGCTCGCAGCGTGCGAGCAATATAACTCTCGCGCCACTTATCGGGGAACGCAAGTCTCCTCGCTCACAAAGGCCCGGGCTTCTAGGACGGCGGCAGTAAGCAGCTATCGCGCAGCTTTCAATCGCTCGCTATCAGTCGGCGAAAAACACGACACGTCCCTGCACCGGCTGCACGAGCGCGCGCGTGCAACGTTAGACGGCCTGCCGGGGAATCGATCGGCCATCGCTTGACCGTCGCCTCCCTGCGCCGCCTTTTCGACAAAGTGCAGACGATCATGTATGGTACGCGTATAAAGCGCAAGGAGCCGCGGTAATTAGGCTTTCATTTTGCTGCACTTGCGCGGAACGTCAGTTTTTTGGATGGACCGTTTAAGCTTTACGAATTTATTCGGCTGGCTGAGCTTTGGCGCCTGCTTTTTTCGAGTTTTGAGCCTTCGAGGACGGGAGGGTCGAGGGGATTTGGTTTTATTTAATGAATGTAAACTATATATAGTACGGTTACGTATTTAATTTACAAGCTTAATTACTTCGTGAATTTATTTGGCAGTTTAATTTATTAAATTGTTCTGACTTTGGAAAATTGCATTACATAGTTTGGGAGAGTACTGCAAACAACGACGGCGTGAAATGAATTTTAGTTAAATTTATTTCACGTACGAAAGTTATTTAAAAATTCTTTTATATCGGGTGTTTGAAAGACTAACAGTGGGCGAAATATATATTCCTCTTAACTGAATTCCTGCCCGGAGGACGTGTGCTTTTCAAAGCGAAGTCTATTACAGAGTGCTTCAATATAAAAAAGAATGTGTAGGTCATGTGCAGGTTGATTCCGAGTTCTGATGCATTTTTGAGAAGGTAAATGAAATATACCTTTTTCTAGGGATACTTTTTGAATTTTACGATGATTTATGTTCGAAAGATTATTTTCCAAGAAAAAGCAATCAACCTCTTGATTTCTTCAGGTTATTGATTATATCTTTAAAATAACTTTCTTATATATAGAAGGCATGATGAAACGTGGAGAAAAATTCAATTTATATGCTAAATAAGTTTATAGTTACATTTTATACTATCCTGAGTATAATTGCATCGTGAAAAGTTTTAAACTATAGCTCGAACAATTCTTTAAATTGTTTCCTCTTATTAAATTGTCTGAGTGTAAATTGTGTGCATGATTATCGAGCTTTATATTCCTTCAAGTAACTTCGATCTTAGTTTTAAATTCTTTAAAAAGTTTTTGATACTTAATTATCCATCACAAAAATATATGTGTTCCGGTATTTCATTTAATTTTCTCGCTTTAAAACGCATTTTACTTAATTGATATGAAAAGGAGGAAAAACATTCCTTTGTAATTTCACACGCTTTTTTCACGACGACGCAAAATCGCGCTAATGCGTTGAGCTTAACGCACATCTCAGCTTTACGACGATTTAGTCGCTTAAGGGTTTCACGTTCAGTTGCAGTACGTTAGAGCCCGACATTTATGGAATTGTGTTTATGTCTTGTACTCTGTTGGTGTTTTTATGCCAGGCGCTTTCTCTAATTGATGGCGTGGCAAACTATTTTTTCTGGCTCACTAAACGTTGCTTTAAATTACGGTTATTATTAAACAGATTTTTTTAAACGAACGAATTTTTAATTAATTTGCAATGAAAGCTTTTTTATGCAGGCATTTAGCAATGTGAATAAATTTTTGTAAAGCCTGATAAATTTAGAAGTCTGAATACAATATTTTACACTTAGAGTAACAGTAGTTTTCAAGTTTTAAGATACTTCAATTTAAATAGTATGCTGTAAGAAAATGGAGTTGAGCATAGGAAGAAGGCAAGATAAATTAAGAGACAATAGAAACTAAGTGTTTAGAGTTTCAAATTACCAAGTTTAATTACAAAATCGTTAGACATAATACAGTTAAAGAAAAGGAAGACCTATTTTTTTTTTTTTTTTGCACAATACTTCTACAATAAAGCAAATTCAAGGTAGTGAATTTAAATGAATTATTTAATTATTAAAACTACCTTTTCTGATAAAAACTATTTTTTAGTAATTTAAAAACGAGCATATGCAAGTATAAATGTGAAAACATTGTGCTAAAATTCATTGTTGCTTAAATTTACGATCTGAAAATTGCTTTCCTAAATAAAATTATGGAACTCGTTAACATTTTACAACTGAAGTACAAATGTTATGATACATATATGTATCGTAATAAAAAAGCACTTGTCTCGAGCGTGGTGTCTGTGACTTAATTAAAATTAGATGTGTTTTTAGAGTTACTTAAAATTCTTAACTTTAGTCTGGCGCCTCAAATTGCACTTCACTTAAGTGTTTCTATTCTCCAAAAAGGACAACAAATTAAGCACCTAAATAAGCTCGAGTTAGAAAATTTTGAAAACAGTTAACTATCACGATTTCTACTCAAACAAAATTAAAATCTTTCCACAATATACGATAAACGAATTAGAATTTTTTCATCACAATTTATCAACGTTCTATCAGAGATAAAATATCGACAAAGAAAACTTCCAAAAGCGTTTGCACGCGTTGAGGTTAACATTCAAGGTTATAACCTGAATCGAAAGAATTTGTCGTCTCGTCCTCTTCGTCCCGAACAGGCTCATTTAGCGCCGCGTACAGGACTGAATGCGCTTTCCGGCCTCCTTTTCAAAATACCTGCCCACGCGTCCTGCCACTGCCGACGTTAAAAGAGCAGCATTCGGTTCACACACGTGTCTGCACAAAATTCTCCAGATAACACTTCCACCGAGTGCTGTTCAAGCTTTTTCGTCGGACTTATTTCGCCGGGACGAGTTGTTGTTAGTATCTGGTAATAAGAGCCTTTTCTGATTTAATTTTTTAGTTGTATAATGATGCTTTTTTATCGCCGAATGCGTCTGCTTTTAGCTAGATTAACTGTCGACAAAATAAAATAGAATTTATGTTTCGTATAAGCGCATCTGTTTGGCGCTTCAACTTTTGAAAATTATCTTGTTCCGCATATGTTTCGTAATTACGTTAAAAATGTCGACGAGTCAGAAAAATGGTAAGTATTAATTCTTTTTTATTAATATTTATTTTAGGAGAAGTTGATAAACTTGCACTACTTTTGGTGCGGAAATTCGAGCCTCGTTTGCGTTAAAATTCGAGAGTCCATTTTCATTATATTGTTGTTAGTTTCAAAAGTACATTATTTTATGCATTTTGTAGGACATAAGCCAAAATCTGAATGTAATCTTTGATGGATAAGCTTTCTGCAAATCTGAAAAGCAACAGATTGCGAATTATATAAAAGGAATATTGTACAATAAGCTAAGGCTCATTCTAACTTATTCTCTATTCTTTGACTTTTTTATGAGTTACAAATTATTGTTTGTTTAAAGAACAATTTTAGTGTAAATAAGTGAGTTTAGAAAGTCTTATTTTTGCTGAGAAACATTTGTACAAAAAGTTTAAGCATCTTAAAATTAAAACTTGGGATGTAATTCTTACAGAAGTTTTTTCTTGTTCAGGCAAATATTAGGTTTCAAAAGGAAGCATTCGTTTATTAAGGTAATTTTCACTTCAGTGGCAGCATTTGCGGAAAATTTATTTAAGAAGTTTAAATGTACATTGAAAGAATTGCTGCGGGTTGAATTTAAATAATTCAAGGGAAGTGTTTTTTCTTCTAGCACGTATATTTTAAAGTAAAGCTTTCACCTGATTTCAATTGAATTCATTTTTAAGTCATGTAATAATTTGAAATTTATTCCAAATGTTTTAGTTTTCAATAAAATTCTATAAATTAACGAGCTTTTAAATAAGAATATTCTACTGAGTTGTTTGGTAGATAATATTTTATATAATACTAAATGCATCATTTCTTGTATGCCTTTGGACAATTCCTAGTTCATTTGGTTTAACGAGTTGAAATTTATAGTGCATACACTTTAAATTATTCAAAAGGCTTAGCGTGCCACATTCATCTTATGTGCATGTTCTTTTTAATATTATTGAATATTCATTCCAAGTATCTATTATGTAATAAAAAATAAATTTTTGGTCTATAATAATCTGCCATAATTCAAGGACGAAAAAAGTTATGTTTGTATGCATCTTTGATTGTTTTTAATCCTCTAAATTCAAATTAACTGGCGAATAATAATTTAATCATTTAATTTTGATATTTTAAATCTTTTAAAATGTTCAAATAAAATTACAAATGTACAGTTACTCCTAGTTTCTAACGATTAATGCAAGCATCACTGCATAAAAATTACACTCGCTTTATTTGTCAAAGGGAAAAGCTGACCCCGTCGTTGATTATCGCTAATATGAAAACAGAAAAAAAAACGTTCCTGCAAAGCTACGTTGCCTTATTCGCAATATGCAAACTTCTCTCGTTGAAAGTACTTTCCTGAGCGTTTATTCTTTGATTTTCTCTCCAGGTCAGATATGTATGTTGCTGCTTTTGATGGAAGCAGTGCTTTGTAAAGGGAATAATTTTTCAGACAATTCTTCTCATCAAATCAGCACATCCATTTATTTTGTTTCCAGAGTAACACATATAACAATTGAATTTTATGTTACCTTATCAAACTAAAATCTTTGAATTTCACGTTAAATACAATATTTATACAGGCCTTCGTGCAGCAAGATATTCACATTAAACAAGCGCTTCCATTCTTGTTCACCCAAACTTCCCATCTCAGCTCACAGAAAGGCCCGAAAATCTCGCAAAAGCAGCTGACATACGCCTCAGAAAAATGCGGCAGCGAGCCGGAAAACTTTTTCGAGCAAACTCTCAAAGCCAACAACGGGGCGTCTTCCTTCCTCGAGGTATATATATATAAACTGCCGACAGGCATCCTGCGGGACTCGAGTGACTCCTCCCTCGTATATATCTTTCATTTTTTTACGACTGCTCCCGCGAGACATTCCCTCCCGCGGGAACGTAAACAAATCGTTAATTCATCCGCGCGCGTAATAAGAGGCGCTTAAACCGCGCACGAGATCCGTGCCTGATTATGGCTTCAGCTTTTCTACGGGGAGCAGTTGACCCTCGAGCTTTCGCATTGTTCTACGGACGTGAATTGAAGCTGACGTGACGCGCGACGTTTCCGCGGGAGGTCTTTATTTAGTTATGCTGAGATTAGTCATCGACGATTGACTTTGTCTCCTTCCTTACATAGAGGGAATCTGCAGTTATTGAGTTGTGATTAATGGATTTGTGTTTTCAAGTTTGAACTCGTTGCGCGCAGGAAAGTGGAGCAAAAAGTGCAGCTGCAACTTTATTATTAAGTGGGGGTGGAAATTGTTCGAAAAAAGTTTTGAATTTTTAGTGGAAAATTTGGGAAAATAAAACTTCGTATTGACTGTGAAAAGTATTGATTGCAATTAAAATAAATAGTATTTTCTAGTAAAGTTTTAATTAATAGTATATAACGATTTTTATAGTAAAATATTTTAAAAGAATTTTTTGTAACTGTTTATTGTGAAATTAGATTTTCCATTCAAATTCACGTCATCACCTTTTCAGTAATATTATTTCTGTGTATTTTGATATAATGTCAGTAACTTGGCTGAATAGATGGCAGCTTTATCTACTCTAATATAATATATAACATTAAATACATCAGTTAAATCTATAAATAGTCGTACCTAAAAGTCAATTTTAAATTTCAAAATAATTTAATAACATTTTCTTCACAATATTAGCATTAATAAAATAATATTTCTGTCTCTTATTATATTATTTTGTAAAACTATATGTAAAATTATAGTATCAAAAATTAACTTTTCATTTAAAGTAATTGAACGAAATAAGTGAGTGTATTGATCAAATTACTTCAATAATTTAATAGTCTCTTAAGATACTTTCATATAATAATTATAATGAGTTTTTAAACGTGCATTATGCAAAACGGGCTAAAGTATATGTTTTCCAGACCTGGTTATGTCGTGAATATAAGATTACACTTTTTTAAAGTTATACAACTTTTGCTCCAAACTTTTTCTCTACTTAGCCAATCCACAGATAAGTAATAAAAAATGCTTCCAAGCATTTCCATAACTTTAATTTAATTAAATTCTGATAAATTTACCAAGATCTAAATTCACCACAATGCTTTTAAATCATATTGATCTTTCCACCTTCAGAAAACCCCTTCAGTCTAATAATAAAATAGCAATACTGAACGCTAATACCACTGCAGTCACAAGAAATACGAACTAACCAAAAAAAATCAGATCAGAGCTGAAACCATTCTCGCAAAACTATTATTTGATCCCATCAGTCACCAATATTAATTTCCGATGAAAATGAAATTTTTCCTCGCTCCGGCATCCATTGCCGCACATTCTCCCCGGGATACGTGCCTCGTATATGTACTTCAATTATCAGTGTATGCCTAACGCTCAATTTCCACGTAGTGCATATCGGTTATAGTGCCGAACGGTATTTTAGTAACGTGGCGTAGAAAGGCAGCGTCACGGCGTTTTAAAAATAAAAGGCCTCAGCGACATCGGCGCTGTTTTATGGGCGAGAAATTTTCTGTCCGCGCGAATGAAGGCTTCATTATTTTACTTCGGGGATGGCATTTAAGTGCCGCATAACCGATATACTAATTCGCTGAATATTCAAAATCGATCGCCGGGCGATTGTTTACTTTGAACGCACTTGATTGCGCCGCTATAATCTATTTTTAGGGCTGTAGATTTTATGGTTTTATAATAAGGCTTAATAATATTTATCGGAGCAAAAATAGATTTATATACTTTCTCTTGTAATGTTTTATGGAATTTTTTACGAGTTGCACGATTTTACCGCGAATTGGTTTACATTTTGTATTTAATTACGAAGATTGTAAAATTTTTAATCAAACAAACTCGATTGAGGCAATTTTTCACGTCGCTCTGACATATGAAAAATATCACCTGATATTGGAAAGGTTTTTTTAATAACTTTATTCAACGACGAAAATGAAAAGTTTTATTTGTTCGTAAAAGAATGTTCTACATTCGAATATCTGACAGATTTATTATGTGATATAAAAAATTACGAAAATAATTTTTAAAGTAGTTCTAAGCTTAAAAATCCATAGGCCGTAACAGTTCGCCACTTCGTGTGCGTGATTAAACCCGTAAGTGTCGGGATAAAATCGACTTGGCGCCTTACTACTTTAATGTCAGGATGTAATTATGAAAGCTTTCGGTTTCTTATGAAAGATTATTTTTCCTACCCCCTAACGGGGTTACGAATTGCTTTTCTTATGGCGAAAAGCGGACGTATTCTGCTTGAATAATCTCGGGGCTCGAACTTTTTATCTTTCGACATCAAATCATTGGCATTCGATGGAGGCATTAAAAGTTCTTTTAACTACTTGGTTTGATGGCTAAATAAATAATGTTCGTATAATGGATTTTTCAATTTTTTCCTTTATATCCATATTTTGTGAAAGGCGAAATAAAAGATTTTATTGGATCTATTTAGATGGAAATGCATTTTACGCTGACCCACACAATGCACAGTGTACTTGCCACCTGAGAGCAAAAACCAGTCATTACAATCGCAACAAATGGAATATAATGAATCGGTTCTCCGTAAAAATCGCAATTAAACTTTATCTTCCGAAGATTATAACCACTATATTTAAGCCTTTTTTACAACACAACAATTTTCTATCCGTTTGCCTTCCCTTATCGATCGCTAAATCTTGACAAAGCACTGAATCTTTAACCCGCAAGCGTTAATAACAAGCACGTAAAGACTACCACAAAAGCAAACGAAATTCCTCCCCAATCAACGGCAATTCCGCCGGAAGCACTTTCGAGCTTTTTCGAACTCGAAAACTCGCGAGCTCGCACCCAGCATTAACTTCCGCCGCTGCGGATCGCGAGCACCGCGCGGCGTGCAAGTACTCAGACACATCGTGTGTTCATGCAAAGAACGAACCCGCGGCTCTCGTGGCCTAAAAATAATCGGCTCGAAATCAATGAGGTTCCTTGACCACACTCTAAATATGAATCAGTCATTCTCACTGTTGTTCAGTAATATTCAACTGTTTTTCCAGTTATAG
>UCOM01002005.1:0-32097 GCA_900474385.1 Ormyrus pomaceus | reverse complement strand
TTCATAAACTGATAATTAAATTTTGCATAATAGGTACGATATATATCTATAAATTAAAGCTATTATAAAGGGTCCTAATTCATTTCTAAGCAGCTATAATAGCGAGTGACATAAAAGTCAAGTTTTCTGGATTTGCCCATATCGAGCGCCCCTTCGACGACCTGAGCGCTCTCCTCTCTTCAAGCGTCACATCGAGCGCTCCCTCACCGAGCACAGCTGCGAGGCGCTCCCACCGCCTCGAGCGCATCATCCAACAAAGCAACCGTCGCTGGAGCAACATAGAGCGCCCGCTCTTTGAGCGCTCCCACTTCGCCTTATAAAACAAGCAGCGACGCACAGAGCATTCGCCCCTTCACCTTGACGAACACCACATGGTGTTAAGCGTCAACACTTTACGAAGATGATTTTGAAATAAATAATCCACTCAATTCGCATAAAGGGTTAAACAAAATTCATGCTCTTTACTATACTATATCTTGTATACCTCCAGAATATTGTAGTTTGCTTGAAAATGTATTTTTTCTTCAATTACATAAATTAAATTTAGCGAAATTAGCTTGCACAAAATAATAAATTCAATGGTATTTTTCTCTCATTATAGTGCCAAGACCTACAACTTCACATAGGTTTTTGTTTCGAAACTCAAAAATACAATTTTAAGACCATTTTATGTCTGCGAAACATAAAAAATGTGAAACAATACTCTATTTTTAACAATATAATTATTAATAAAAAATTGAACAATTATTTGAAGGACACAAGCCTGTGTAACTTTTTTATAAACATAATAACTAAGTTTCGTACAGAGTTTCAGCTGGATCCGATGAAAATTGCCCCTAAGGAACATTTGGAAGAATGAAAAAGTTGATTTTGAGAAAAAGAACTTTAAAGTTTCTCACAAAAATAATTCCATGGCTTTATTAGTTTGGCAGTTCAAAATTATCCAGCACCGTACAATACTCCTTCCTGATTTTTTAATGAAGTTTCTGATAACTGCTGATATTTTTTTTAATTTGGTGCATTTAAGACTAATTTGACACATTAAGTTTAAGAGATTCGTTTCCAGCTAATTTCTGCTTCGACTACTTCCACGTGACTTGAAGATTTAAGAAATGTATCTAATTCTTCACTATCTTCTTGATTTATTTTCTCACGTCGAATACAATTGTACTAATATAATGAGTAAATAATGAGTAAAATTTGTACGGTCATTCATGCCATGTGCTATTATGAAAAGATACACTGATATATAAAATTTCATTAATTGTGTTGAACGAATGAAGTAAACAGTAGCAGCTGACGAGCATACAGTGTTACAGTACATGGGCTATAATATTAGGGTGCATTCTCACTGTCAAATCCTGACTGCTGTTACGCATCATAGACGCCACATACTATGTATTTCGTAGCAAATTTCGTATTATGAATCAAAAAATAAAAAAAAAATAAAGCTATTTTATTTTTATGAATTTTCATTAAAAATTCGTTTTTTTTTATTATTTAAAAAATAAGTATCGAAATTTTTTTATTTTGACTCTAATGAATGCTTTCACACATTCTTTGCACAAAAAAAGAGTTTTTTGGTGATTTTTGACTTTACCTTACTTTTAATATAATTGCAATTATATACAGATTATACGTATAATAAATTAATCAAAGAAAAACAACATCATTTGGCCCCGATTATCACTTTACTCCAGCTTTTTCCAATCTTTTACTTTATCCGAAATGTTTTTCAAGTTAAAGCATATACTTATATCCCTGTAAAAGTTATCATATCAATTATCAAGTAAAGACATTTATTATTAATTAAAATAAAAATAATAAGAATTAACGATTGAATACGAAAATTGAAACGTGAGTAATCTAATGACACCGTGAGTAGTACAGCTTTTCTTTGCCTGTTTAATAAGTAATTTGTGACCAGTAGGCGGTCGGAAAAGTTAAAATTAATTCATTTCTCGACGGCGGTGGCTGTACGCGCTCGTTTGCTGGGCATCCATATTCATTTGAAACCCGTTTGCTATCGCCCCTTAGCAGGTAAAGCGGTCGCACACTGCTGGCGCTCTCTTTCTACCTCACCTATCTCGGCAACCAGAGTATAAGCGAGATGAAAAGAGAGAGTTACGCAGTATGTAACATCGTAGCTACTTAGAGAGGGCTTATTTCCTCCTTTCGTTTTCTCCTTCGTCCTTCCTGCAGCGAAGCAGAAGAGAGAGAGAGTCTAGGTATTTCGGATACTCCTGGCCTGAGGAATGCATTAATTAATTTATGGGGGGGGGGGGGGGACGGATGGGATACAGAAAAGCCGCCGAGAGGAGCAACCGCTCAGTTGCCTTTAAGGTGTGCAACTATACTGTACTTGCGCTTGCATCCAGCACCTTTTTCATTATTCACTTATTTTTGGTGGGATAGGTGCCTCGAGGTGAGTACAACCGGAAAAATTTATGCGAAAACGGTTCGTTTGCTTTTCAAAAATTCAACGGATGTTAAGTGAAATTGTTATTTACGGGGGCCATCTTTTTGCTCGCTGAATCCAGTTTAACGTTGCTTTAATTGGAACATTTTCGTTTTTCTTCTTGTGATCTATTAATATCTTCTTACCATTGTCATTCGTAAAATATTAAGTTAAGTTTTAATTTAACTATTTAATCTCTTGTACCTGTAAGCTTTCATTGTTACATCATTGTTATTGAATAATTTTAACAGCATGACGAAATTGCTATTAATTCAAATCCCTGTTATGTCTTCATTAAGTATTAATTGTCAATTGATCATTCAGCGTATCTACATTACTTGTCGTTAACTAAATATTGTAATTCAATCAATAATTTAGTTACTAATTATTTGATTTGCAAGTAACGCGTAAAATACATATTCACGTGTTGAATTTTTTAAATCTCAACCCTGATTGTACTGTGAATACAACTCTGATGTTCCAGTAAATTTCTTAAAATTTTCCCTTCTTCAGGATTCCATTATGGAGTCGGCATGCTTTTTCTCAATTTTCCTAAAATTTCAATTAAATTAAAGCCTTTTTACTCTTATACAAGGATTACATTATAGATTTAGTTACAAGATTAAACGAAATATAAAAATTAGCTTATGAAAATTTAATAGAATCAAAAATTAAATCAAAAAAATATTATGATAAAAAAATGAATGCTAAAAATTTTAAAGCTGGAGGTATAAAATCTTAGAAGTATTAAATAATAGTATTTTTCATCACAAGTCCGCAAAATGCGATTTTGCGACCGAGTACAATCGCCGGTACAAGGACCGGCTTCGTCCCCCGGGGATTGTGCGAGGCCGAAAAATCTCTTGCGGACGTGTTATGAACATTATTTTTCAGTATAATTAGCCGTGTAATTCGATTTTGTGTCCTGGTATTGGGGACGCAGAATGTCATTTTCGGGTATACATGTCCGCAAATTGCAATTTTTCGGCCGATAGGCCTGACACCTGAAAATACAATTACAACATATGTTTTTAGAACTCCAAAAATTGTATTATTTTACCTTATTAACATAGCATAAAACTTAGCTTGTATTTTGTCAAGCCAAATCTATATTTTATCAAATCTAATAAATTATTTTTTTATTTCAAAACCATATTTGATCATCCGTATTTGAAAAATTAATTTCTTTAAGTCAAAGGCTTTTTAGTTCTAAAAATATTTATTTCTCAGTGCAGGTGAAGGCTACTTTTCAAAATATTTTGAAGGAAAGAGTTGAAAAATTATCACTTAATTTTGCACAGGATATTTTGCAATGGTACATACGTTCCTTGAGCAGCATCGTGTTACATGACGATTGGCCGGCGGATAAGCTCGTCAGTCATTCCACGACTTGTTGTAGAGGTTCGACTGCCACGACAAACGACAAGTAGTCGTGAATTACCAAATTGGGAAAAAAAATTAATTTAAATTAAAATAAAACTTATACTGAAGATGCAATATGAGCGGTAAGTTTAAAGAAAGTAGTAACTTTCGTTATTTACATTTTGTTTTTCTTGTCTCTACAGTCGTTTTAAACATCAGTAAATATGTATTCATATTATAAATCGTACCAAAAACATACAAAACGATGAAAACTTTTAATATTAACAATGAGAATTCTAAACTTAAGAAAAAACACAACCAGACTCAACTTTCCATTTTCATTAAGTATCCTCAAACAGACCATCAGTTCTCGTAATGAAGTTCATTTAGGAGTGGAGACCAGCTGCACCCTGCCGGTCAGAAGCTTTAGCGGTCAAAGGAAAGGGAATGCTTTTTCCGTGCGCGGCGGTCGCGGCGACGCCAGCGACGGAGAAAGTGAAATCTGCTATCGTCTATCGTCCCTTTTCATTGAACCGACGCCAACGGTGGCGTTGGCCAGAGAAAGATACTTTCACCGAGATTAGCGAAAAGACCAAAGTCCTGTTGGCTCTTCAAAGCGCGGTCCGAATTTTCTCATCCTTCTCCTTTCCTACCCTTCGACTCATTCGGCTTTTTACGCAAAACTTGTGAATTTAGGGATGTATGTGTGCATCGTTTTCGTAAAAAGAAGTGCGCTCTGAAAGGTCTGCATTAGTTGTGCATCGGAAAGTATTCGAGCATTGGCGAATGGCCAAATATCTACCTCGGTGAGATGAGCCGAGAATGTATGAAAAATTGCCGAAGCCCTCCAAGCACTTGCCCACCCCGACTCTCTGTCTGTTCTTTTGCTTTTTGTTGAATTCCTTGAATGCTTTCAAAGAGTGCATTGAAACTTTAACGAGTTTCGTCAATTAGTGTGAAAGCCCAATAGCAGCACTTGTTAAGGACAAAGGATTCTATTTTAGAACAAAGAAAAAATTATTGCAAGCAATAAATAAAAAGCAAGAGGAGCTGCTTCCTAAAACAATAAGGTACAAGCAACTCAACTTTCATTATTTTATTTTCGTGCAAGCTTTAACAAAGTTTAATTTAACGACATTCGATATACTTGGGTTTTGAAATTTTCGGTCTAAGTAGTAGAACGTATCGAAGGGGCGGAACAATTTCTAAACTGTTTAGCGAGGGCGGAGCAGACAGGGAACAGCAATCATTCTTAGAGTTGTTTCAAGACTCGGCGATAAACTTCCGCCGGGAGCTAACAACAAAATAGGCACTTTCGAAACTTACGTCCCGAAGCAGTTAACTGCCTTGCAAAATCAAGCTATTATTCTTTGGGGCCTCTTGCACGGTGTGCGTGAGCCCGAAATATAGGCCGATTTCGCACATTAATTTATGCCAGCACGAAAGCGAGAGCCTCGAAGTATCGCTACAATACGTGTCCTACCGGTAATCAGTAATTTACAGTCTTTATGTGATATTGCGCGGAAGCTAAATAATTGGATGAAAATTTCTGAATCATTCCAGATGCATGACAATTAAGGCTTGCAGCGAATTTTATGCATTTTGTATGTAGATTCAAAGAGCTTTATACTATATTTATCACGGTCATGAAAAAGTAAAATTTGATATTTTTTATTTGAGATTCAAATCTAAGCTGACCACGGTCCTAACTGTGTATTCGGCATTTTTTATACGTAACATCATCAAGAAAGCTCCGATAACCATAATCGCATATTACTACGATAACGCCGACTCTTATCGAACGACCCTTCTGTAATCTCCATAACCAAAACAGTACCTAGTCTCGGTCAAATCTGAAGAAAAACGGCCTGCAATATCTCCGTATAAGAGCTGGGCGAGACACCGTAAGAAAAAAAGTCTAGACCGACATCTCGGGAATGACAGGGGAGGATCGACAGGGGAGGGTCAACAGGGAACGACGGTGGCGCCGGAACGAGAATCTCGCAATGTCACGACTCCAAGTGGCCCCATCTGCGTGATAACTGATAATAAAAAGTGCGTGGGCGGCTGGCACTCGCGCAGACAAATGTTTGCGTACCCGCAGGAACGTCTTTCCTGGCTCGGGAAAGTCATCGCGTAAGCCTCGCCGCGCGATGAGACGGCGAAAGCTCGCCAAGAGCAAGACACGCCTATAAGGCGGAAGATGCGCGTCTCGCGATAAATCTTCCTTTTCCGCCATTATTGCCCGGATAATCAAGTCGGCAGCGAAAAATCGATTTGCCGAAAGGGGAAAGAGGAGGAAAAAAGCGCTCGAGATCGACGACCGCGACCGGAAGCGAGAGAGCGAGAAAGAGAATCTTTGGATTTGCGAGGTGATCCTGCGGAGAAGCGATTCCAATTTTTGCTGCTTTTATTGCTGGGATTTTTGCCTGATTTCTCTTCTATCCTTGAACGTTGATCAAATGATCATAGAAAAAGAATTTTATTATTTCTTTATAAATCTCAATAAATTTTCTTATATTCACTGTAAATAATAAGAAATAAAGTAGTTCAGTAAGATTCTGAATAGTTGAGTCATAAAAATTCTCATAAACTTTGCGAATTTAATGGAATATATAAATCAATTAATACGGTCATAAACAAGTTTTGCATCTAATAAACTTGACGCAACATAAATTTAGCCACAGTAGAGCTTGGAGCTGTAAAAAGTAATGTTTACTTGTCTCTAATTTTGCAAAATTGAATTTTTTAATTTTCAAAATAAAATGCTTTACTTTAGTTGATATTAGATGAGAATGTTCTAGTATCAATTGCATAGATTGCCTTTTCAAAACTAAATTTAAAAATTTTAATTTAAAAATGATTTGTAGTTTTATTTTAAATTCTACCCTTCGCTTAATTTCCTGAAGGGATAAACCTTCTGAAAGTGGCAAAAAATAAGATTCTCATACGGGAATATAAAAGGGAAGAAACCGTACATTTCATCGGCGATACTTCATTCAAAAAAGAAGGCCAGGAAAATCTGGCGTCCGGTCGTTCGAGAATCTCAAGAGAAGGTTTCCAAACTTTGATACACACGCGTCGAATCGTAAAAAAGAAGGACGGGGAAAGAAAATAAAGTATAACGACGCACGTACGCACGTCGCACTCGAAAAAAATTTAGCATCGTCAATTCCCTACATAATAAAAGCCTCCGCATATACGGACGCAATTCTGAGAAATAAAAGAGAAAGCTTATAAAAAGACGGAAGCCAATGAAGGCGTACGCGTGAAAATATTCTCATTAAAGCTGGCTGTATGAGCGCTCATATAGACTCATACACCTGGCTGGAAAAAGAGGAGTCTCAGCTGCGCGCGAAGCTTGTTTATTATCGGCGAGTTTTTCGCTGGAGACCTCTAAAAAAAAGGAAAGAATGGAGATGGAAGCGCGCGCCGGAGATAAAGAGGGAAATGGCTATGAATAGAGCGAGGCTTCGGGGGCTTTATTGGCTGCCATTGCCTGGGGAATGCTTGATAAGGCCGCGGAGAGAAGATGGATTCCTCTTCCACCGAGCTCAACTTTTTTTCTTTCTTTTTCGGCGAGAAATTAACCGATTATTGGTGTTGGTCTGAGTTAATTTATCGGAGCGAGAGGCAGGAAATAACGCAATGATTTTTAACTCGATATGATGCTGCGCAGAAGTCAAAAGAAACTTTTTCACGAAAATTTTGTACAGTTCGTTGATCTAATGGCATTACGAATCATAGAAATAAACTTTAATAAGAAGCTGCTTTTGAAAAAATAAGTCAAAAAAATCTCAAGAAAAACCAAATATGTTGATATCCCTAAAGTAGCAAGTCTTGGTGGAGTTATGGTGGTTATCCACACTAGACTGCAAAACTGTCAAATCTATACGAATATATTTATACACTAAGTTAGTCCAATTTGAGACTTAACAATATCAATAATATTATTACCGCAATAAAAATCCAATTAAATGTTGATCAAAAAATAATTATGGGAAATTGTAAATTATTACGTATACATGTAAATGTAAAAAAGGTAAACCAGCGTAACAACAGACACATGTTTCAACTTTTATCTGATTTGGAAGTTTATTCGATTTAAAATCATTGATTTACGTAAATAAATAACAGTAATTATAGAAGTTATGATATTATGATGATAATATGTGTTGAAAATAAAATATAATAGTTATTGAAAAGTTATTGTAGTTTTATCAAGCTGCAAAAATAAAAGGATAAAGAAACAATTAAGAAGAATGGAAAATTAATTAGACGGCAGGGAGCAAACTATTTAACTACAGCTTCCAATAGCTGAAAAAGAAAACTAATTAAGAAAGATGTTACTTCCTCCATGCAGATATGAAGTTGTAATTACCACTGATTAAAAAATCAACAACGTATGAAGCAATAATTGCTAGATTAGATTTTTTTACAACGAAGTAACTTTTGATGAGAGTAATGTAAATGGCAAAGAATTGAAATTTATGTAATGAATGAATAATTTTATACTTTATTACATTTAAAATTAGTTTTCTTAAGTTTTTTGAATCAATTTTAATCGAAATATTTTATTAGTTGATAGGTAAAAAATTTCTAAGAAAAATCATCGTTTAAAAAATAGTTTGTATGGTCTTTACTTTTGACCCTATCAGTTCCTTTAAAATTACAAATCACAACAATGCTTGTAGCAGAGTATAAGATATTGTAAGCTTTTACTTTTTGCATTATCTATTATTCCGTATTTTCTTTGTGAACCAAAAATGAACAAGCCTGGATTTCTTTTTTCTTAGGAGCATAAACTCACTTTTTATACGATCTAGACACGAATTCTCGAGAATCCAAAAATTTCTTCAAGATATTATCTTCCTTTCTTTTATTCTTAATCCCCTTACTTCTTTTTCCTTTCACGTACTCACTTACTTACTTGACGACGACGCATGATGTTGGGATGCATACGAAATTTTAAAAGATTATCTTTGCCGTTTAATCTTTCAATTATTTAAATTATTCTACAAATTTTATTACTGTTAAATGTTTTTTCTAGAAATTTATATCTTAATATTAATTGTTTTAATAAGAAATACTGTATCGAAAGCAAGAAAATGTATTTCAGTAACAAAATAATCATTTTGCAAAATATTGAAATTCATATTTCTTTATTCTCACCTTCCCCCTCAACAAATCTCTCAAGCCTAAAATTTTCAAGGAAAAATCTTGAGGATTCCTCTCACTGCGCGACAAAATATATTACTTTACGGATAGACACGCCCTCATATTCTGCATTCAATTACTTTAGATTAAAATACATCTGATTTGAAAAAATGAAGAGCTCCCGGCAACTCATCCCCTATACACATACCAAAACTCTCAGGCAAGCAAACGAATGAACTCACTTCAGCCTGACGCGCGTTGGCTCTTGAAAAATGCAAAAAAGTAATTTCGAAGGAGGTGCACCACGTGAGAAATGGTCGGCCGTATAAAAATGTATACTTGGCGCTGGAAAACGCATAGCAGCGAGAAAAGGCCAAGGATATGCACGCCTGCCGAGTGAATTTGCACAAAAAGAGAGGAGCGAAGCAGCCTATTTCATTTTAGACCCTTATTTAAAATGTATGTTAGTTTCTTCGCTAAGATATTACTTCGAAATTTTAATTTTAATATTTTATTACTTTGACAAAAATAAAATAATGAGATTGCTTTCTTTTAAGAGAAAAAATTGATTTTTAAAATTTTAATTTATCAAATTAAAAAATATCCAAGAATATTTTTAGGAAAATATCTTGTAGAAAATAAAGAAAATAAAAAAATTATTAAATTGCTTCCTCCTAGAGGAAGTTTTGTGATAATAATTTTTGGAGTTGTAAAAACCTGTTATAATTGTATATTGAGGTGTCAGGAATGAAAATAAATGGTTTATGAAAAATGCCTGTATGGATGTATGTGTGTGCGTGTGCTGATTTTCCTCATTTCATCAAAAAATTTATTCTTATTTCTGATGATACAAGTTAGGGAGAATCCACATGGACACCCGACCCCTACCCCGTACCCTATCCCCTGAACCCGGTCAATTTTTTCATCGAGTACTACCTATATACTATTTTATACTTCTCGTGTCTCGTACTCTCTTTTAAATTAACCTTTAGAGGACGGGAAAGCCGTCGTATTGGCGCAACCCGTGATCGACACTTTACCCATGATCAATCCATGATGTAAGATACTTTTTTCATGCATTTTTTTTAGACTGATGAAGGTTAATAAATATGTTTAGCGTTGCAGGAGACAGTATAGTCAATGCAGACTTCGATTTTTTTTCTAGAACATTCTGTAGGAATAACTCCTTACACAAATTTTATGTAGATCATTTGCCAAAAAAGAAAAAAAAAGTAATTGTTTTATATATAAAATAAAAAATATTTCTTTGGGAATTAAAAAAAGAACTGATCCACTAACATAATATTCCCCCAGCCAAGTTATAAATTTTACATAGACTCTTTCGCCATCCGACAGCGACTTAACACAGACCTTCGCAGTTGTCAAATGACCCTCGAGATACGCGTTTGTATCCGTCGGCCGATCAAACCTGCATCTCTACTACTGCGTTGAAATAAAACGCGTAGGGAATTGTCATTTCCTTGCTTATTCATATGCCTATTTATCTTTTTCACCGAATGGGAAGAAGCGAGAGGAATTGTAATTTCATGGATGATGAGCGTTATTTATTCGAGTTAACTGTCCGCACGCGAAATGCGTAATAATTGATCAACAAGCTTTCTTTTTTGAGATTCAGTCAGTTTTGTGACGGTTAAAAGGGATATTTGTCAATAGAGAATGCTTTTATCTAGGCATTTAGAATTTTCAACTTTCAATATATATTACAATTATTAAAATACGTCATAACTCGGAGATATGTCACACCCCTGTTTGTAAATTTGACAAATCTGAGTCCAGAATGTTTACTTGATATATTTTACGAATGAAATATGTCAAATTTAATAAACACATTGTTAAATGAACAAATAACAGTCGGCAGAAGGTATTGCTTAATTTATTTTATTCGTGATATTTGACAAGTTTTTATCGGCTTTTTAATTAAAATTTATAAAAGTCCACGAAATAAAGCATTTTTAAATGAAAAATACAATCGTCTGGAAAAATGTGTAAAATATTTTTTGATAAAATCGACAAAAAAAAAAAACAAATTGCATGTCTATTCCATAAAAAGTAATATAAAATTCTTTTGTAACGTACATTTTTATTTTGCAAAAGCAAGCTAGCTTACTCCATTCGTTAAAAAATCTTCTTTCTTGCCTCAATTCTAGCGTACAAAGCGGGCTTTCGCGTATGCAATAAAAGCTGCCGAAAAATATAGTCAAACTTTCCCTCTTACTTTTAACAAAACAGACAGTGCAGAGTGACGGATTCGCCGACTCGCGTAATTGGAAAAGACTCGAGTCGAGAGTCTAAATGAAAAATTAATTTAATAAGCGAGGGCTTTGAGCTTTTTTCGGTCCTCTCCTTGTCGCCCATGTTTACTTTCTCATTTTCTTTCTTCCTAGCGCGCCCAACTTTTCATTATTCCCGGCTCAGCGATCAAACTGTCATTCAAAAAAGGAGCACTCTCGTACCGAGACTTTCTTTCATCGAGAAATGAAATATAGGAAGAAAGGAACTGAATTTGTTTATCGATAAATAAGCACCTGTTCTGGACGATAATAATTTGTTTGCGTAGCGTTTTGTTACAGAGGTGGTAACGAATCAAATTAGCTTTCCGTAATTGGTTAAATTAAGGAATAAAATATATGCTGAATGTATTATTGAATTCACTTATCCACTTATTGAAATTTCGATAAATCAAGAAAACTGTTTAATCAACATTAATATTCCTGAAATAAAAAACAATCGATAAATTCACTAAAAAAGCTATTCTAAACTTCTCAATCGATCACATCTAATTTTCCACTTTCAATACCCAAATTTACATGTCATGACCACGACGTGAGATTACCCACAATGGCGCATCTCTATCGCTTTTCCTAACCACCAGGTCGATATCTTGTTCTCTCATTTTTCGGCTTTCTTATATGCGAACATGCATTATGCCCTTCGGAGCTCGCGGAGAAAAGTAGGCTGCAGACTTCCTTCTACATACCACGTAAAATAAAAGTGCACTACGGCGGTCTGAAAATTTTTACGTTCCCGTTGTCTCGACTCACTTTATAAGTGCATCTTTTAGGACAGAGATTTAGATGCATCTGATGCGAGGGAAGGAGTAGATTTTTTGAAGAATTTCGCACATGTCGAAATAGGTTTGTGCGTGTAAGAGTTGCAATTTCAGAGCTATTCAAATGCGCGATCGAATTTCACGAAAGACTTGTCACCTTTTGCAATTTTCACCTCGTACCTTCACATCGCCCGCGTCGAGTGCAAGCCAATTTATTTCAAGCGTTGTGTTTGATGCAAGATAAAAATATACCGGCAAAGGCGTTGTAAATTCAGAAGTTACACAAATTTTGTTTTCTTTATTAAAACAATTTTTTTTCTCAAAGCATGATCTACTATGATCGGTGGAATAGTAATGTGGCATCCTTAGATAATATCTTTTAGAAAATAAATGCTTTTAATAAGGAATACGTATCTGTTATTTAAATGCCATTCATGAAATAACTTTTGTGTTTATAATTTAATGATTCTATAAATTGTAAAAGTCTTTCAAAACCTTTAATAAACGCAATATTAAATAAAAACTCTATAGATTGTATTAACCGAAATCTTTTTATTCTACTTACATCCTCATAAAAAGTGAAAAATCGTATTTCTAAAGAAATGCACGTGAAAAGTTTATAGGCACTAATTATTTCAACTAAAAGGCAAAGTCCCTGTACAAAAGCGAAGAAAAAGCGCTACAACCACGTCGTAAAAAATTATCCTCGCAAGACTCAACGCGCTTGAATCTTTTCAGCGGGCAAGTCATTCGCATCCGCGCCTCAACGAAACTGTGTTCCAGCATTTAATTTCCATCTTCCCACTGACACACAAATTCTCATTCAGCGTCGACGGTGAGAAAATCCCCGACAAAAGCTTTGTGCTTAATATCTTGCTAAAAATTATAAACGCGCTCGCCGCAAAAGATTTCTTCTCGCGCTCTACATAATAATGTAGGTACATACGTAGAGAAGCAGCCACAAAGCTCAACCCAGATTACGTAATATTCTTCTCATTAAGCGGGCTGCAAACGAACGTCAGTCGGGCTGCGGAAGTGCATTCGTTCGCGCTCGGAGGAAGATGAGAAGAGAGAGAGGAGAGAGCGAGAGAGATAAGTTCTGAAAGAAAATCATGAATATATACCGCGACGTCTCGTTGTAGTCGGCCATGCAAATGCCGCGGTGAAAGAAGAAGCAGCAGGGCGAATTTCCGGTCCGCGTTTGTTAAATGTTTCGTCCACCGGTTCCGATGAAAATGCTTTCGCGGGCGTTTTTCTTCGTCCGGACTGTAAATAATGAACATTTTCGTGCGAGTTCTGACGTATTATATATTATAATACTGGTATTTTTTGTTTAATATTCTTTTGAAACTGCTTTGACTTTTGTAATATCAAATGATAAAGTTTGCTTTATATCATTTAAATCATCACTATATTGTTTTTTTTAGTAATGATGTGCCTTCGTTAAATAAAAAAAACTTTTAATTGGTCATTGTAAAATAAAATATGTAAAATGTTTCCATAATTGCTATCAAAAATATTAATCGGAAAACAGCGATAAATAAAAAAAAACTTAGTGGTTTTAATAAGCCTATTTGCAATAACGAGTTTAAAAAACGCTTTAAGATAAACGGATTCGCTGCCTATTAAGTATAATACCTCTTACATATTCAAAAAAAGGAGAATATAGAACGGGTTAAAAAACTGAGAAAAATTTCATAAAATGATGAAAAATGAACAAGTAAATTAAATAAATAACTTATATATTTTCATATTTTAGGTGAATAAATCTATTGCATAAAAGCACGCAGCACAAAATATCGTTTACACATTTTCATTTGTTTTATAAAGGAGAACAAAATTTTCATAAAAGTTATTGGAAATCTCCAAAATCTATATTTAACAAAATATTGGAAATTTAAGAGCATGCTGTGATGCAAAAATAAATTTATCATAAATTATTATAGAATTGTAATCTATGGATATTTTATGCAATTGCTGTTTATTAAAATTTTACCTACTTTTTTTGTTCGCATGATGTAGAATGGAGTAAAAACAATTCCATTTCATTGAACCATCATCAGTTCACCTTAAATTTCCAAAAATAAAATCTTTAAAATTTTAAAACTAAAAAAGAATTGAAAATATTAATATTAATATTCTGAACTTATAGTCCTGTGAGTTAAATCAGACTTTTAAAGCCGTAAAATAATTCTACTTTCGTTTTAACTTTAAGAGATGCAGCGAATTATTTGATGGAAGCAAAATAAAGGGCTTCGAGGAAATCCAGCACAAAGAAAACAACATAACGCGAAGCTTGACAAAAGCGACGTAACGTTTTTCGACATCCGAAACTCCTCCTATACAAGCTGTCCCGCAGTCTCCATTCAATTAACAATTCCGCGTCAAAGTGCAAGCCATTCTAAAATAACAAAGCCCCGAGCCTCTTCCGAGTCTCACCCTCTTCTCGACATCTTTTGCGCGCATCCTTTTTAATCGCCCTTTGTCTTCGCTCGCTACTTTTTACACCCAAGAAAGCTCGGCGCTTACGGCTACGAAGACTATAGAAACGCCTCAAGTGACGCCGGAAGGGAGGACTTTTACTGTAAAAAGAAATCGACCGTAGCTGCAGACTAAGGCACACTAAAAATATTCGAGCGTCATTGAACCTAAGAAAATGTTGTCTTTTGAACTTTTGAATTAAACCTTTTCCATATTCATCGTAAACGAAAAAAGGGAACAAAAATTTGTTCTAATGTAGTTTTCGCCTGAAAAAACGAGTATTCTCGAAAAAGAACGAAGAAATGACTGTTTGCGTCGGCTGACCAGCAATAATCATCCGCAAGTGATTCTCAGTGCGTTTTTTGTATCCAGTTTCAGCAGATCGGACCAAGGCTCTTTCTCAGCCGCCTTGCACGCTTCATCCTCTTCGGAGTCTCCTCAATCTTTTCAAGTCCGAGAGAGCGAGAGCGCGAGAAAGAGTCGGATAGGGGAGAAGAGACATTCGGCGTAAGCCATTACCTCAGTCCGGGCTGCCATTGGCCATCAGCGGCGCGTTAAAGCCTCTGCAATTACAAACTCCGCTAGTCTGAAGCCTCCTCCCCTCCGCCTCCCCCTTCATTTCTCTCTCGCTCCCAGGACGTTTCCTCGCCACTTGAGTTTTCCAAGGAAAAAGAGAGCAGAGGAGGACGATGCCATCCACCATCCACTTGCGAGGCACTTCCAGAGACGACGGCGAACTTCCCTCTCTCTCTCTCTCACTCGCTCACTCTCGTCCTTTCCCATTTACATTTGCCCAGTACCCTCGTAAAAGTAACTTTGTAACCGGCGCGCGCGAGCGAACGCTCGAATGCTCCTTTTCTCCTTCTCCGCCTCGAGCAGCGCTGCAGCGCCATTCGAAGGGAATTGCATGTCCCGGGACTTATAGGCGAACGGTTTAGCTCCAAAAACGTGCTTAGAAATTGAGCGAGTGACCAGCTGAAATCGTAAAAAGTAATTCGGATTCCGAGTGCCGGCTCGCACCTAAATAACAGCGCTTTTCCCTCTTTTAACTCAAATCGCCTTATTCGATCGGCTTAATCAGGTCTAATTAAAAACGTTCCTCGCTTTCAACGAATATTTCTCATCCATGCGCTAATTTCCGAAAATAAAGGCTTTTAAAACTTAAAATGAGTGAAAATAATTTCATCTTCCCAACTAATAAATCAAGAAAAAAGTTTAATCCCCAACGTTCATAAATCAAGGACAACGTTGAAAGGGTAAGAATGAAAAATTGTTTTCTTTAATTTTTTCAATGTTTTGTGCTTGACGAAAAGAGTATAAAACACTGTGTGCTAAATTCACGTCAAGTAGATTCAAAGCTTTTTTAAAAATACTGTAATTAAAAAATAATAATTAGATCTTGAGTAATTAATATTTAGATAAAATCCTGACGTTCAAAATTCTAAAAGAATAAAATAACAATCACCAATGATCGATTATACTATCAGTAAGCTTTTAAGTTATTACTCAGTTACTCCAATTGGACAGCTATTAGTTTTGAAAAAACACGCAAGGAAGCACGTCACAAAGTCAGGTCTCGACGGAAGGCGATTTTCAAGCACAGAAGAGAAAGGCGGCTAACATCGAGGGTGAATCAAAGGGGGTGCAAGTCGACATATAACGAAGGAAGGACGCACGTAAGTCTTTTGGGGATTGCTTTCGGGAGCGGTGGTGAGAGGGCTTAATTTTGATAATGCGGGCAATGGACGTATCGCTCCTGCGAAGATTGGCTAGGGGAGCAAATCAACGTTGATGGCGGGCTTTTCTTGCTGCTGGTTATAATTACTATAGATTTTATGAACTACAAGATTGTTAAAAAGCATTTATTCTGATACGAGAGGATGGTGCCGTCGGGAAAAATGATTGACAGTAATTGTAATTTTTTAAATATGTTAAAAAATGCAAGATTTTTATTGAGCGTAAATAGAGGCTAGTTGATACAATACTTTAACAGTAAAATTTATAAAACAAGTTTTTTATTTATTTTTTTTTTTTTGCGAGAAAAATTCTGGAACTTAAATTTTACAGGGAAAGGTATTATTTATGGATTTTAGTATTACTATAAAATTTATTTTTAATTTAAAACTCTCCTTAATTTTGCAGTGATAGTAAAATAGTTTTTACAACAATAGCAAAAGTAGTAATTAAACTAATAATTTCTGTCTTTTGCAGGAAAAATACATCCGATCTCACTTTAACAGACAATTGCAAGTGCTTTAAAGCGCCGGGCGTATTTGGAGCGTGTAAACAAAGCCTGTATGCAGCGAGTGAAAAGAACCGCGGGAACTTAATGGGACAACAAGCGCAAGCGCATCCTGACTATTCAATAAAAGAATGCAAAAAATCCCAGTTCCGTAGTATCTCCCATTGAAATAAAGTGTAACACGCGAAAGAATGTGAAGAGGAAGGAGTTGCAAGACAAATCTCGGCTTTTCTCATATTGAGCGTCGCCCGAAATTTCGCGATTTTCGCGCCGACGGAGACTTTAAATGGAGCTACAATTTTGGCGAGTGTGAGTCGAGCCATTGTGTATAGAAGCTTCTCTTATTAAGAAAAGTACCACGCGGTTTAAAATTTTCAAAAATGCAACGCAACTTTAAGATTTAATGTCGCCACCTTCATTTTAATAAGAAATTAGTAGTTTT
Source organism: Ormyrus pomaceus (assembly GCA_900474385.1). NCBI lineage: Eukaryota > Metazoa > Arthropoda > Insecta > Hymenoptera > Ormyridae > Ormyrus > Ormyrus pomaceus. The sequence continues at coordinate 14,885 of UCOM01002005.1, read as the reverse complement.
TTTTATTAAAGGCAAGACAAATTTACATGTGCACTGGTTTGAAATGCAAATATTAGAATTTTATTTAGTCACCTTTGGTTTTACTTCTTCAATATTATTTTATGTTATAGAATTTTACATTATATTCATGTTTAAAGTTAAACGTTAATAAATTAAGTTAAAGACCAAAAGGTGTTTATAAATTTAAAGCAAATGTAATTAGACGTTGAAAGTCTAACTAAATGTAACTTGCGATGTATTTAATTAAACAATAATAGAATAAATTCACACAATAGGTTAATTATTTTAAACAAGAAGTTATTAAACCTTTTTGTATAATTTACTATAAATCTGCAAATTGTTTTGCAAACCTTATGTAACTTAATTTTGATCATTTAGAAATTCAAAGACAGAAAATGTTTTACTGCTCAAGTATTACTAAAACCTTCTTTATAGGACATTAATTAAAGAGAAACTTTAAAGTATCAAAGAAGCCTCTAGAATCTTGCCCGATTATATTACATATCGAAAGGACTGAGCTAAACTCGGATAACACAAAGACGAGAGGTAAAACATCCCACGAATGATTCCTTGACCGACGTACATACGTAAAGAGCAGTCAGTGTCAGTCGGGAGTTATATATACAGTAACTCGGGCTATAAACTCGGTGTCCGGCGACGCTGAAAAGGCATGCTTGGAAGGGGTGAAGAAACGACGTGAGCGCGCTTTACGACTTTCTTACTTCTCCGCGACACTCTGTTACATCCTTTCGTCCATCCGCAGCCGTGTGACAATGAAGAGTGAACGGAAGAGAGAACGAAGAATAGAGATGAATTCGATGTGGCGAGCTCTGGGCGAAGTATAAAAATGAGGGAAAGTACGCCGGAGAGGAGGAAATAAAACAGAAATGCCAGACAAAGAAAGATTCTGCAGGGAAAGGTCGATTCTCCACTCCCAAACTACGGATAATCGATACTGGTGCTGCTCGTTTGTGTGTAAACTGTACGTTTGCTTCTTTTGTTTGAAAAATCAATATTCTTTATTTTCGAAATAATTATTTGTAAAATTTTACTGTACAAGCTTATGCGATACTTCAATCTTTTTTGAATCCATAAAAGATCATGCGTATTCTTTATCTCGACATTTCAAAATTCATATATATCTTTTTCGATATAAAATTATTCAACATTACAATAGCTGAATCAGCGAATTCAAACAAAGGTAGCAAAAGTTAAATTTTTATATCTTTTATTCTACAGAATTTTAGTACAATTTCAATAAAACTCCGTAAGTAAATTTTTCGTTTAATTATTTTCTGTAAAGGATTAATACATTTTATGATTTACCACAATTTAACTGCAGGACAGTCCGTTAGTAGAATGTTAAATTAATTACCTTATTTAGGAAGCGCGCAACAATTATATATATGTTTGAAGTTTAAATCGACTATACAGTTCGAGACCGTCCACTGTAAAGAAATTTGCACGAATGTAGGTTTTAAATTTGGATTATTTTATTTTATCATTTTATCTTATTTTCTTTACGAATACTGAATTTTATTCGATTTTCATATACCGAGTGTTTTAATATTTGTATCGTTCTTAATTTTTAACGACTACTTTTAAATACCAATAAAAAAGAATCTAATTACACAGGCACACAAAAAATAAGAAAAGACCTGTTAAACTAAATTACTAACCCGTATGTATTTCGATCTATGCTAAAAAAGAATGTGACCTCAGTTTTGGTCTATTACAAACACGAAACTCAAAAGGTAATTAAGAGATTGCGACAGATAATGTTCAATGTCACGGATTAAATCATTAGAACATGTTTTCTGATCTTGTAAATAAACATATCTTAAAATTCTTAAAAATCAAGATATCTCTAAATGCTGATATGATGGATCAAAACTGGGGTCATATTTGTAATCAAATCAGATGAAAATACACGCGGATATTAAAACTGATATTCGATATAATTTTGAATATACTGAAATTGTTTTACAAAATGTTTCATTCAGCGATCTAAGTTGCAATTACCATTTATTCACAAAACCGGATTAAATTGAAATACTTATTCTAAATAGAGTATTGGTTTTGAAAAGTTCATTAAATATTATATGCAATGTAGCATATAAGCTACTACATTGGCAGCTGAAGTATTTTTAAAACATGGTTCTACTGTCTTTTATTTCTCTAAGCCAAACCCATCCCAAGTGTTTTTCAAGTTAGGTTCAGTGCTGCGTCCTAACGTCGGTCCACCTAAGTCGACGAAACGTACTTCCAGAAGCTGCACAAAGAGGCGCAGTAGTACCGCTTGTGCATCGGGCGCCAAACGACCCTCCCGAGAGAGAACCGCCGTCGACTATTTAATGTATGTACGAAAGCGGAACACCTGCGTGCACCTGCTGCAGCACTGTTTTTTCCGCTTATTTAATTCGTAAGCTTTCCCGCTGTCCCAATTTCTTCTTTATTTCGGCCGTTTAAATGTTGTAAAAGCCTGATTTTTCGCGGGCTTTTCGTGAAGGAAGTACCTGGGTAGGATGTTTGCGAGAATCGAGTAAACAAGTATTGCCTTTTTATGTGTTGGAAAATGGATCTTCTTTTTGTCCGACCTAATTTTTTTCTCGAGCGAGGCAAATTCTTCGGAAAATTTTTCTGCTCAAAGCCAAAGTACAAGAAAATTCTGATGCAAAATTATACTATACATTATTCTTTGCTATTATCCTAAGTTATTTAAAAGAATTTTTTCACGAAATTCTAAATCTCTTTATTTTGGCAAAAATAAGAATAATGAAATAGATTTATATGATTCTTTTTTAAACAGACACTGCCGAATTTTAGTGAGCTTCAGTTTATTTTCAAACATGCATTTTCTAAAAAGAAAAAAAAGAAAAAGTTTTAAAAATATTAAGAAAGATTTAAACAAAAGTTTTTAAAATGCATGGGTGACTCCTTATGCAAAGAAACGGAAAGGAAGATTATTCTAATAACCTCCGTTGCGTTTTTAGAGACAGCATATGATAACTATTCTTTTAAAAAAGCAGCAGCGGCGCTCTTTCCTCCCAAAGCCTTTCAGTCACGCACAGCTAGCCAAAAAATGTCCCCGAAATCCCAGAAAAATCCAGTGTCCTCATTAGGAATGCAGAGATCGCGTTTCCGGAGGCGTCACGCTCGAAATCGTCATCCTTGCGCATCGCTGCACAGAAATCAGAATCACCGCAGAAGATCTCCAATTAACGTTTACAGCTGCAGCATGCAGCTTCGCTTCGGATGCAAGACACGGTGCAAGGCACGGTACACGAACCGCCGGCCGCCTTTTCTGCGCATTTTAAAGCGAGGCAGCAAATCAGAAAGGATTCCTTGTTAAAGGACGCACCCTCCAACGTTACGCTCTTTTTCCGCGAGAGAGACGCGCTTATTTTCCTTGCTTCCGATCCGGCAATGGACTCTGGAGCTCAACTCCTTCGTCGTATTTCCGCCGCTGCCTTGGATTTCTTGCTGAGAGAGAAGCTGGAAATTGGACTTCTGGATTCGAAGGAAGTCTTTCTAGGTATTTCTAAGATAAGATGTTAAAGAGCCTTTCCAATTTCGTTGTAAAAAACGAATTCTATTCCAAGCTTTAATTCAGTTTTTAAAAATGGCCGAACCAAATAGAAACTGCTTCGATTCGAAGCTTAACGCCGAGGTCGAGAATCGAAGTTAAAAATTGGCATACTAAAATCATATATTATCCGCTCACTACGCTGGATAAGACTAAAAAAATATCCGTGTTAAGACCGGATTGTCCTTTTATATAAGCATCAGAGCAGCGTAAATGCGCGCAAGAATGGTTTTTACGCAGATTTAAATTCTAAAAATATCACGTGAATATGAAATAAATTTTTTGACTATGTCAGAACAAAAACGTTCAAATAAAAATGAAAACAGATAGACACAGAAGATCGTTGGATTTTTTTTTTTTTTTTCACGCGACAAGCCAATACTGCAAGCGAAATAAACAACGCGGATACGTATCATTTTTATTTAATTGCCAATTCGTCAAAGACAGGGAAAAGCTCGTCAATCTCGAAAATAAAGGGCGCTTTTTTAATGTACAAGCGGCGTTGCCAGTCTCCCCGGTGAAAGAATAGTATTTTTCGCATTCCGTATACTCTCAAAGAGCGGCTTCTGGCAAAATTGCCGCGCGGAAAAACGTTCATCATCGTAAAGCTACCTCATTGCGTGCTCGGAAAAAAGGAGAAGCGAAATTTGTTCAGCGGAAGAGCGCCGCTCGCTCTTGACTGCCTTTTCTATTCTCTACATCTTCTGTTGCTCGATGCGCTCGTTTTGGCTCTGCATTATTGCTTGCAGCCCCGGCAGCCTCGGAGGAAACACAACCTACCGGGTCAACGATATCATTTTTTCCCCTCTCTCTCTCTCTCTCTCTCTCTCTCTCTCTCTCTCTCTCTCTCTCTTGCTTCTCTCGGTGCGGCCTTCTTTTGCCGGTCCGTTAAAGTGGGAAGAATGGGGCAGTAAAGCGCGAGGGAGAAGGAGAGAGTTTAAGCGGCACCACAAAGCGTATATTCGTTTGCCGATATCAGCCGCAGAAATTGATCTTTCTTTGCTAGATTTTCCCTCGGCGTATACACAGCTCTCTTCTTTTCATTCTCTCCTTCCGCCGCCGCCGAGCGCAATCTGTTATTCCCCTTCTTTTTCATTATTTCTTATCTTTCCAATTCATCCTCTCTTTCGTGCGTTCGCCGCTGCTCTCCCTTTTTTCGTGCCCGCTTCTCGTCTTCGCCTTTCCGCCGGTATTCCGAATCTATTGTACGGGAGACTTAACAATACCACGGACAATGACGTATGTTTCGTCCCCTTTAATTGAATTGCTTTTCGTTATTATTAATCTCAAGTAATTTTCCTTTGGCGACGATTCTGAGATATTGAGGGATGAGACTCGATGAATTAGAACTGGGGGATGATTCCGAAAAATTAACGCTTGATTCTCTTGCGAAGTTGAACGATTTATCAAAAATCAACATAATAAACACGTTTTGGACCTTATTAAAAATAATTTTCTCTTACTTTGAAAATGCTTTTTCAAATCTGAGTAATATTCCAGCAGTTAATGTAGATAATAGCTTTTGTCGCCAGGCCGTAATAGTCTATACTATATTGAAATACATTAATTTTACTTAACCTACACCTTAAGAACGCAATGAATGCATAAATAGCTGCATCCAGTGGGCATAATCCTAATACAGTAGTTCAATAAGTAAAATATTTAAATGAAAGAGCAACCACCGGAGTATTATTGAAATTTATCATTAAAAACTGCGGCATTATTCAATCGTAAACAACAAATTCAATATTCTTGGTTCTTGCGTCCTCGTAACGCGTTATTCACTCTCGGAAATAACTCCCTTACTTTCTTGACGCTCAATTCGAGCGTTCTCGATATCGATAATACAATCGCGGCGATAAAGTACACAAGAATCCGAGGCGCATAATTCAGCGTTGCTCGGATTATTATTCTGTTCGTCTGATGTGACTATCAATCTGGAAATACTCTTTTGTTGAAATGTAAAAAAGATATTGGTTCGATTCGAGTTCCTGTTTTATTTAATAAAGCTTTTAATGCTATTCGCATTGTTCAGTGTTAAGCAGAAAAAAAAAATTTTGGTGAAAATTACTGTATCGGTAAAAAAAACCACACAATTACAGGACATACAATAATTTTTCTCCGGAAATTATCTTGATGTATATTATTTATTCATCCTAAATAAGACAGTTTTTGCAAATTAATAAATAAATCATTCTAAAGGTTAAACTATTTAATTCTGCTATTTCTTTCATAATAAGCAATAAGACTACTGAATAAAATGATTTAATTAATAAACCATCAGACTTGCAATTTCGGAAAGAGGCTATATAGCAAAGCATCCATTTTGTGAAATAATAACGGCAGACTCCCTGCTCGCGATAAGCAGCACAACGAGGGCGCAGTATCCTTCCGCCTTGACGATGAATATCTTTGTGCAAGATTGCCGACAAGGAGCGGCGCACAGTATCGAGAATCCTAGAATAGGGGTTGGTGGCGAGATATCTCGAAGTGCGCAAGGAAGGCGGCGCGCACGTAGCAAGCGTAATAATATCGACGAGCTCGCTTTCGCGCTTCCGATAAGCTCCAAATAAGAAACTATAAAACAGGTGCTAACGGCTAGATCGGATACATAAAGCGCGCCTTTCGCGTTATTAAACGCGAATATTAGGAATTCGCTCTATGCGTAGGAAAAAGGCAGGGCGAAGTCAAGAGTCTGTAACGAGCTTATCCGACTGTTTTTTAGATGCTGCGAGGGCGCGTACTTTTCGCTGCTGAAAGAGAGAGAAAGTGCGGCTTGGCTACTTTTTTCGATTCATTATCTCTTTTGAAGGTCGACGTTGGTTTAGCTTTCCATCGAAAGGTATCTCTAAATGGTGCCACACTGTTTTATACCAATTTTAGATAAAAGATTTTGAAAGGATTTCAAGAACATTGTTAAAAGACAAAAACTGTAATAAACAACTACTACCTTAGTTGAAATTAGTACTTTGTACTTTTTGAGAACTATTCTTTATATATTGCGTAGATTTCAAAGAAACTTTGCCTTACAGGAAACTCTTGAAAGTATAACTTTCCAAACTTTCAAAAGCTACGTCTCAAGCAAATGTAATGTAATATACATGAATGTCTTTCAAAATGATTTCAAAGCTAACGTTACCTATTAATCCGCATTATTACTGTTGAAATTGTTTTATCAAAATTATTAAAATAATAAATCGATAAATTCAACTAAATCAGTACTAAAAAAAATTAAACCTGAGACACTCAACTTAGCAAAGCAATGCTAATTTGAGAATTTCAGGTTCAGTCTCGCGTTTTCCCACAGAGTAAAGCCATTTGACTTTTCAATTTATGAATAAAACTCTGCTAGATTAATTTAAAATTAGGCAAAAATGGCCGTCCCAATTATAAATGGTTTTACTTTCATATATTGCACAAAGCAGCTTACAGTCATATGCAGTAAAAAATCTCCCTCGTTGAAGAAGAGACAAAGACCGCGCAGGAGAAAATAAAAAGTATTGGCGACAGAGTGCTGGAAAGAAGAGCGAGAGAGAGAGAAAGAGAGAGAGAGAGGGAGAGAGAGAGAGAGAGAGAGAGAGAGAGAGAGTGAGAGAGAGAGAGCGAGGGGGAGAACCGGATATGTTTGCTTTCATAATACGGTGAGTTGATATTTAATTTTGCAAAGGTAGGAAGTGACGCACCCCTGAGCGAAGGGGATATCTAATTTTCCGAGCTAGCCACACGTGCAACGTTTGGTGTATCTGAAATGGTTTTAGCTCGCAGTCAGTTAAGATTATAGTGTCCGCGAGAATTCAATTCTGGGGATATATTCGTCACCTACACTTTTTCCATTGTTTCCTAGCAATCGCGAATTGACTACCACGCAGCTCTGAATAAGTTTATTTCGAGACAACTATTGGTATTAAAGAAAACAGCTGTCAGTAAATCAATTTACTGTATGATTTTTCTGCTTATTAAACTACAAGATTCAAATGATGATCTGCCTTTCACTTGCATAAAAACTAGAGGTTTTCAGGTCAACAATCAAAAATAAAGTCGAGCCATTCGTTACTTCCCATTTTTCACCCTCCTCTGGATCAATTTAAAATAATGAGCGTAGCAAAGAACGAGATGGACGGGAATAAGAAGAAAAAGATCCTGGAGTAGACGACAAACTTCTCGAGAGTCAGAGATGCTCGCTTTTTTTCTTTTACCACCGAGGCGCGCGCCCGTTCAAGATTCATCGAAAAAAAATCGCGTCGGCGGTCAATCGCCAGTTAAATCAATAATAAGCGACCTTTTAATTACGAGAGAAAGCCGCGAAAAAAGTTGAGCAAGCCTCTCCGCTAAAGCGGATTGCAAATCACTTAGACCGGGCTTGGAGAATCAATCCCCCGCTTTCACTCTTGAGGCGCAGAGAGTCACAGAGGCGCGAATGTTCGCGTATAAACGCCTCCGCGGCTTATCGCCTTCTCCAATTCAACAGCTGGGGTACCGCCGGCTTTTGACATCCCTTAAGTAAAGGCACGCTCGAGCAATTCGCTTTGCGACGAGTGGAAATATTTTCCCAGTTCGGTTAGGTGGCCGGTATATTTCGACCGTTTTGACGGCTGAATTAGAAAGCTTTCCCGTTAATTGCGATTAAGATATTGAAGCGTTAAATAGCTTTTAATGTACCGGAAAGCTTTGGATTGCTTTTGGAGGCTTTAATTAAAAATGTGATTCTCAATTAATGGAGGCATTTCTGTTTAAATTCAATTTTTTTCCTGATTTATTTTAGCACCAACTTGCATTTTTTTTATTAATATAATTTTTTTTTTAATTTTAAATTCTTATCACTAAGCTCTAAAAATCTACGTTCATAAGTAGTGTCAGAAAAAAATGCGCACCATTATTTATTGCGAATTCTTTTCCAGCGAGAGCCCCTGCTGCAGCATCCGTAAAAATATTCAGCGAACCGAGTGCTTCAAATGCATAATGCTCTTAATCCTCAACATATATAACAGGGCAGTAGAGAGCAACGTTTTCATTTATCTACTTTTTTACTTCGAAGGTATTATTATTATTATTATTGAAACAATTATATGTTACTGAAAAAATTATTTTAATTACAATGTACGCCATTTAATTTCACTGTGATTTTTTGCAGAGAAAAACAAATTAAAAAAGATGATTCGAATTTCCATTTCGCGTCAGGCTATTGAAAAGTCTGTATCGAAGACATCTTCGCGCAAAACGAGCCACCTACGAAAGCAGCCCGAAAAATCAAAGTAAAAACAAGAAGCTTCGCACAAAGGAGAGAAGCCGCGCCTCAGCACGGAACGAATATTGGAAGGACGCAGGAGCGCGTGCGCCCCTTATCGAGTTCGAGCGAGAGAGAGACAGCAAAAGCGTCGACTCGCGCCGTTTAGCGATGGTGGGGCAACCCACCCCCTCTAACTCTGGCCAAGAGCAAGGGAGAGGGAGTGAGAGAAGCGGTGGGGAGAGCCGAGTGAAGAAGAGGAAAGAGAGACAACCCCCAGGACCAGCAAGAGATGCAGAGGGAGAGAGAGGATGATACGGGGCCAACGGCTGGAGCGAAGGGTGAACGTACACACGTATCGGCGCACATATACATGGATGAGCGGCGGCGGCGGCAGTGGCGGCAGCGGCGTCAAGGTGGAACAGAGCAGCGGAGGCTCGTCCGCGCGTAGTGCAGTGTCGCTCGGTCCTTCCTACGGGTAAGCTGCGACCGGCGCTGAATCTTCTGCGACTGTTCTGTAACCAGAAAACTTCACAAAGGGACTGTTTCAGTATCTCACATCAGAATCCAAAGATTGATATCGACGTGCCGCGATGACTTGACACCAGTTTTTTCTACTTAACTGAAATTTAAGTGAATAAGATTTGTCAATTTTTGCTCTGGTGTATCGAGCTCGATTTCGAAAATGTGATAGAGCAAGGCGTACAGCAAGACACAGACGTGCACCTGACTGCGAACAGCATCGAAGTATAAGTAAGAGTGAGAAAGAGAATAAAAGCTAGAGAGATGTGGGTTTCGATGCTCTTGCTACTGGCCGTGATGGCGTGTCGCTCTCCAGTGATCGAAGGCACACTTATTCCTCTTCCACCGTATCTTGAAAAATTAAGACTATCTGGAATACAAGGTATTACGGGATTATCGTTCGAGTACGTGATTGAGAAAAATATGACTAGCCATTTGCGAACTCTCGACCTAGGACATAATGATATAGAAGATTTATCTTGGATGGAAAGTAAGTTCGTGCCGCAACTCACTTGGTTAAGCTTAACTAATAATGCATTGAGTTACATTAGTCCACATACTTTTAACGGTCTTGAGAATCTCGAATATTTAGATCTATCGGACAATGCATTGTATACATTGGAGGGAATTTTTGATTCTTTAAAGTCCCTGCAACGGCTCAATATAGCTGGAAATAAGGTGGAACATGTGCAAGCGGAATCGTTCAAGAATCTAAGTAAACTGGTTGAACTTGATATTTCAAGGAATAGGATGACTTTCATCCCAGCTGACACGTTGCAACCTTTAGTGAGTTTATCAGTATTCAAACTAGCCGAGAATCCGCTGATCCAGAGGGATTTGTCGCTACTTCTGGGCACTGGAAGACGTTTGGAGACTGTCGACGCGTCAAGAATCGGACTAATCAGAGTCCCAGCAGCACTGACACATTCGGTCAGAACACTGAAACTATCGGGAAACCGATTGACATCCATTAACAGCGGAGATCTCGATAGCTACCCACTTTTGATATCATTAGACTTGTCAGACAATCGGCTGATGATTATCGAGGAAGATGCTTTGGGCCGATTAGATAACCTAAAAGAACTCATATTAGCCGGAAATATTTTGCCAACCATACCAAAGAGTCTCCCAAGTGGTTTGAAATCACTAAATTTAAGTCAAAATGCTATTTCAAAATTAAAAGCAAATGATTTTCAAGGACTAGTCAAATTAAAAGAATTAAACTTAAGTGGTAATGTTATAAGTGAAATTCAAGAAGGCTCATTTGGCCTATTGTCAGCACTAGAAAAACTTGACATTTCAGACAATCCGATCAAAAAATTATCGTCCGATGCATTGAGCGGTCCAACGACTTTAGTCACGCTTCGCATGTCTGGTTTATTGTCGCTGCAAACTGAAGAAAATCAAAACCATGATACGGCCTTTCCATTTTTGACGCCGGAAAGACTTGTTACGCTGGATGTTTCACGTAGTCCCGCATTAGCTGCTCAACTTTTGGCAGATAATGCGGCCCTTTCGGCATGTAAAAGTTTAAAAGAATTAAACTTATCTTATACAAATATTACCGCAATAAGATCTGATCTTGCTTATGTTCTACCGCAGCTACAAATATTAAATTTAATTGGAAATGAATGGAACTGCACTGATCAATTTTGGATTGGCGAATGGATAAGAAATCACAAGCAGTCAATACCACTTTCTACAAGATGTAGATCGCCCCCTAGTTTCGAAGGTACATTATTAGAAAAATTACCGAAATTAACACAAGAACAACCGAAAACAACAAAATATCTTAAAATTGAAATAATTGGTACGACTTTAAAAGCAACTGGAATAGAATTAACAACTGCCCCTACTGCTTCAGAATTGTTTATAAATAAAACACAAGAAGAAAAGAAAGTTTCAAGATCGTCGCCAAGTACACAAAAGACGACAGTAAGTAAACCTATGATTACAACTGAAAATTCATTAAAAGTGAGTACCGAGAAAATAACTAGTACTACATCAATAATGAAATCTACCACATATCCAAAATCCGATTCAGAAATTAAAGATTCGACTATGAAAAATGTAACGGAAGAACATAAAACATCGATATCATCATCAATCAGCTCCGAAACTGAAAAACCAATTACTACCATTCATGCAGAAGAGTGGTTAAACCCATCTACAACAAGTATCCCTGAGGAATATACGTCTAAGGATGAATATCACGAAACCATTAAAGCATCTGCAGATACAATAATCAATATTGCAGAAAATAAACAAAATCAAGATCAAGAGACGGTTTCAGCTACTTCAAATGACGAAAATGTATTTTCAACCACCGATGACAAAGAGATGGCAACGAAAGAGATCACCAATACGCCCTCGACGAAAATTATTGAAATAACGTCAACAACGACTCCTTCTACTTCATCATCAACAAAGGCCAGTACTACTAAAAAACCTAATATGAGAGGAAAACAAGCAGTGATTAACGAAAGTATGGTGAATAAAGCCAAAAAAAATGGGGGAACTCCGGAAGTTCACAAAAGAAATTCAGAAAGCCGAATAGTTGAATTATCGCACTCAAAAATGCTAGTGGCGCAGATCGATGAAGAACCAAAAAGCTTCGCCGAAGAATTAAATAGCCAAGCCACAGAATCTGGAGCCCGTACATCTGAATCTTTGGCAAGTGGAGCACATCCAGGAATGTTAGTACTTCTTGGAGCGGCTATTGGTGCTGCAGCTGCACTGACTGTTGTGCTCTCAAGGCGCGCAACTGTAAGAAGAAGAGATCGACAGTACCAGCGACACGAGAACATCGAAGTACATGCGCTTACACCAACCACCGAATTATGGTGATCAAAGAGAAACTAGAAACCGGGATATTTTTGACAATTTTGTACTTTGATCTGTGACTTTAAAAGGTAAGAACGTTCAGCAATCAAATAAAAGACACCTATACCTCGTGATTGAAGTTATAAAAAACCCGAAGGCTGGATTCCAAGGAAGGATAGACGTATTGCCTGATTTCATACTTTCATCTGTAGAGTTACACAACTAAGCTGACTGTATTGATTTCAGCAGAATTTTGCAGAAGACGGTGACAATAATGATAAAAAAAAAACCCAAATGAAAAGTGATTTCAAAATTGAAAATTAAAAAAAGTAAAACAAACGTAAAGAATTGAAAGAAACTGTAGTGAACAGACTTTTTGTAAAAAAAAAAGAGTAAGCAAAAAAAGGAAGTGGAAGATGTATTAAGAGTGAGAGAAAAATACAAGAGGGTAAGGAAACGAGATGCAAATTCAATGCATTTTTTGTGCGAGAGCGCCGTTCGAATTGCCCTTTTTGGCGAGAAGCCATAGTGTTTCTACTATGTAAACAAAGAGACAGCCAAATACGGAAAAAATTCAAAGGAGTTGTAGGTATAATATTTAAGCAAAAAGATGAAGAGGCTAGATATTATCTTTCGTAAGATAACCAGTGTCAAAGTACCATTAGGATAATAAATAATGTACAAAGCAGAAATAAAATTGAGTATTATTCATTAATCTTAATTGAATGGAATAAAAAGCATTTGTTAATTACGAAGCGAATGTACATGATTTTGTAAAATAACCTTCCATAATTGTAGATAAATGTCATTACAGTGTAATATAAGGACTTTATTAATTATTAATTTATTATTTTTTATACTTCAATAAAATATACACACGTAGTTTACATTTATTACCAACGATTATTTGGTCTCATTATGAATATTAGTTCTCTGAATAACGTATATCAGAATATAATATATTTGTTAAACGAATATTTACTATTTTGAAAATAAATTTAATTGCAATAGCTATTGTTATCTCAATAAATATATCCTACACATTCCATATAATCATTTGTTTTCTATTGCATGTTTTATATTTACAAATTAAACCAATATTATTTTATCAGACTAAAAGGTACTAAATTGTACTAAAATGTTCGTTATGATTATTTAGAAAATTCACAAATAATTTAAATTAAAACAATTCATTTTTATCTGAACTTCCTTCACTATCACTCTCATATACGTAATGCACCATTATTAGTACGTATTAGCATGCAAATCGTCCAAAGTAGACTTCTTCTTTTTCATGAATATTAATTTGGTTAAGAAGCGAGAAGCTTTCCAAAGCAAAACTTGCCGACTTCATGTGCTGCTGCTGCTGCTACCGCCGCCGCCGTTTCTGTTCTGTAATGCCATCGATCTGTCCTTGCTGCAGCATCACTCGCTGTACCCGCGAAATCCCGGCCGGTAGAAATGTCTCCTACAATTTTTCCACCTACCAGTGCGGACTATTCGTACTTCCTTTTCTTTTGTCCTCGGTTCTATATCTTCGTTTTTCTATCTGCGAGCTCGAGACTGGATGTGCCCCCTACTGACCTATCTTTTCCCGTCCAGTGGCTCCAAGTCTTGCTGCGTACTTTTAAATATCTCTCTCACTTCTATAAATAAGAACGGGTTTAACCGAGCGTTTCCGTTTGCTCTGCGAGAACTCGCCCGTGTACCGCAGACTTGAAGATCCTTGCGTTTTCGCATTACGTCGGCCAGTTTGGAAGGAAAATATATCAAGATTCTAAACTACAAACTTTCGTTATTTCTTTTTAATGTATTTTTATTCTAGAAATTCATATGCTCCATTGTAGAAGTATTTATTCTATTTGCTTTGAAACATGTCTTAAATAATATTTGAAAATGCCTCCTTCATTTCATAAAAATACTGATGAGTGGATTCTTTGTTAACATTTAATATGTGATAATAGAAGAAAAAGAACCTTTTTTCAGAGAAACATAAATAAAAAAATGAAAAAATTTGTTTATCATTTATTATTAGTTGGATGAATAAATTTCACGTAGTATCATAGGCAATATAATAAAAGACGTTTTTTTATTTAAACTCATAAAGGAGGATGCCCACGCCTCATATGAAACTGCCTCCACTGTCAAAAATTGCAATAAGGCTGAAAAACGTACAAAACATTTTCTGTCATTTACAATACTTAATGATTTTTAATTGCAACCAAAAATTTATATGGGAAAATGCCGGGAAAAAGAATTAAAAGGCTTTAAACTTTCAAAAATAACATGGAAAATATATCTACATATAAGCTTTTCAATAATCTGGCGGCAGCTTGCCATTAGTCCACGGGCATCGTCCATTTATTTTTTATTTTACAATTTTATCTTCCTTTAAGAACCAAACGAACAGCTTTTTTACAAAACATACGAGACGTATTCAATTATATTGAAACCACCTGAATAAGTGTAATTGAAAATGAATATTGAACTGGAAATTGTATAAACTATAACTTTAAGCACTTTATTCAGAATATATTTAAATTTTAAGATGATTTCCCCCCAGTCACCAACAACTCGCGGGTGCACGCTTCTACGGAGCAGCAAACTGCATTCAACTCACCAGTACTCAAAGAATATTTGCTAAAATATTTCCAAAAAATTCAGGGAGATTCTTCAAGTCTTCTAGATTCCTAACATTATTGTTAAACGTAAAAAAATGTTTTTGTTTAT